>JAWPHD010005598.1:0-160171 GCA_037043455.1 Cyrtodaria siliqua | reverse complement strand
CTATTTGTGTCCCTGTCTATGTCACTGTCTCTGTCACTGTCTCGCTCTCTGTGTATGTCTGTCTGTCTGTCTGTCTGTCTCTCTGTCTCTGTCTCTCTCTCTCTCTCTCTCTCTCTGTCTATGTCTCTGTATCTCTCTCTATGTGTCTCTGTGTCTCTCTCTGTGTCTCTGTCTCTCTCTGTCTCTCTATGTCTCTCTCTGTCTCTCTCTGTCTCTGTCTGTCTGTCTGTCTGTCTGTCTGTCTGTCTGTCTGTCTCTGTCTCTCTCTGTCTCTCTCTCTCTCTTATGACGCACACATTTTTTAATTAAGCAGCGTTCAAATATGAGCTATTGGGATTACCATTCGACTGCCTGCCTTCTTTCCTTAATATTTGCTTTAAAATAATTTTGACCATGAACAATCCTTGAATGACCCAGTGTCATTCAAGTTTGTTAAAATTGGGTCAACATGAGTGCCAAGATGGCCTCTGTTACTAAAAATAGAAATAATAAACAATAAAAAATCTTCTCAGAAACTGCAAACACTGTTTTGAAATGATATCCTAAGGTAATAAACTGTCAAGCTTTTTCAAATGAACTGGTAAAAAATGGAATTTGCGAAGATGCAGTGATTTTTATAAATTAAAAATATACGTTTTTATCTGAGACTGTTGTTGCTATGGTGACAAATATATATTTGAAATGATAGTACAATTATTAAATGGTACTTACAATGTTATAAATGTAGAATGCATACATTACTTTCATAAGAGATCCAGTAAAAGCAGTATATTATTGTTTATCTGGAAACATCAGATACCCCTTTTATGGCCTCATTGTACTGGTATTATAGGTTACTGAATTTGTATGGCTAAATATTACTTGGAACGAGTTGTTTTGGCAAAGGACGACGAGCTTGTATACTTTCATATTGTTTTCGATCAATGCTAATTGTATGACTATTACTTTTCATTATATTTGTGTTATTTTTATGGCTTTCGATGGAATTCCTATAATGTCATTCAGTTTCATTTTGTGTGGATGATTATTTTGCGCGAAAACGACGTCGACGTCGGATGATGTCATTAAAAACTTCAAACTACTATTCGATAACGTTAAAAATAGTGGGTGAGTGACCATTTCAATTATTTCTGCCACAAAAGTTTGTACAAAAACACGTCGTTTTTTTTGTTGACACTATAGGCAGGATTCCGTTCTTTTATTTGACAGCAGTTCCTTATTTCTATTTCGTGGCTCTTAGCAAGCGCGAGAAAAAGTTCCGGATGCAATATCAATATTGCACACTTAGCTCAATGCATACTAAACGGGACAATATGAAAGTATACAATAAAGAGGGGTCCTCACGCCTGTCTCTTGTATTTTATTTTAAGTACATATCCTAAGGTATAACCATGCAACGTTTCATGCTTTCTTCCGGAAGTCCACAATTTGACCCCTATATGGCTCATACATACCAGACTACAATTATGACACACATAAAACACGCATAATGCAATCAATAATAAAAGACGGATGAATAAATTCCATTCCAGTAGAGGCATTTATTCCCCCCAATACAATCAGAGAGGGAGTTATCCACAATGTCCCTCTCGACACAGATTTAACTGAATTGCAGTCAAAAATGCTGGACCAGGATGTTAACCCTCCAAATATTTTATCCCTCACAATCCTGTCGAATAAATTCGGAAAAAACACAGACCTGTGCAGTCAAGGTTGTTGTAGCCGGTGAGAGCCTCCCTTCCATGCTTTTGATACATGAGACATATAGGCTACATCCTTCGATGTGGAAAAATGTTACCGACTATTGCAGATCATGTCCCACTCTCATTACACTTGTTTGCTTTTTTTTCTTCAGTATAATAGCGTCGCAGCGCATGTATAAGAAAGCGTGTGCCCAACCTTGTTCAAAGGCTTTCGATACGCCCATAATGAGAAAATCGTTGATGTATTGAATGAGCTATGTATCGCGTCCTTTTCTGAAGCCGAGCTGTAAGGGATGTCCTGCATCTCTGCGTGGTTCATGATGGCGAGCGTAATGACGCACATAAATCAATAAATCAAGATACACGTGACGCTTCTTGAAGCCAAGTTTCACATTGACTGTAGGACAGTCTTTTGGGACAATCTTTCGGGACTTCGCTGGTATCGGAGGACTGTTGAAAGAACTCGCTGGTGTAGGAGGACTGTTGAAAGAACTCGCTGGTGTCGGAGGACTGTTGAAAGAACTAATTTGTAAAACTCCTCGAGGACAAGATGTCTCCTTTATGGGAATGTATTGTTTCATGTTGGCGATGCCGTTTGGATGTTTTTTTAAATTAAACAATAAGAAACATGATTCCCCAGCCCACAACCCCAACTTTCTTGAGACGACCATGCTAACATTGCTGTGCTTACATTTTCAGTCGGTCCCATTCGTAGCGTCCATGAATACTGCGTCCCTGAATGCTGGTACTAACCATTTCAAGAATATCAGCATCCAGGGCCATGCCCCAAAGGGCGCGTCCAGGTAAATACTACATAACGAAAAGAAGGCACTGCAGATGATATTAATAAAATACTGGGGTCAAACCTACAAGGCGCCATTTTACTATCTAATATCACCAATTCAAACACGTTTGAATTTCTTATATATAATCAGTGAAATGAACAAATAACTTCTCCCTGCTATTTAAAGTCAGTAGCCACCTTGTCAACCCTTTTATGTTTGTGATGTCGCCTATTATTCGGGTGCCAAAGACAGCCGTTTCCGTAATGGTTTTCATAGATGTCCATGGTTAAGGACATTGCTAATTATAATTTCTGTACCAGTTTTATTTGGAGCTGGCATAACCCAAAATATTTTACTAAATACACTAATAACAGTAAGCAAGTATTAAATATCGTTATTATATTTTGAAAATCGCGGCATATCTACTAAATCAGCCGACCATATTTTATTAACAATCACACGGGGTTGAGTGAAATTTCTTCTTAAAAGTTCATCGGCTAGTCTGTTCGTCCATCTCAACGCATTGTCTTGTTTTTTTGGCGCTCAAAGTCCAAGTTGATATCAAAAGTTAAAATTTATATTTTATACTAATAACCGGCTTAACAATCGGGGTTTTAGCAATTTGTTCACCAAGTGATTTGGATTTACTTGCTTTTAACCTAGTCAGGATGTTTTTATCACACATCGATTTATTACCAGGATTTTCATCATAAAAATAATCGTGATCTTTAAAAATAGCATCTAATTCATTTGAGGGTTGCCCGCTTTTAAGTGGGTTACCCGGACCGCAATATTAATAACTAGGAATTGTTAACCCCTTTTTAGGCAATACAGGTAGTAAAGCGTTAAGGATATAAATGTTTCCACCTTGTGTGCTTTTAACAAATTGTGTTTTAGTAATACCACAAGGTGCACCTGTTGCTTTTAACACATCGTCGGAACCCTCGTTTCATTGATTACGTTATCACTACATTCATGATGAATGGATTATGAATGGAGTGATAACGTAATCAATCAAACGTGGGTTCCTCATATATAAAATATGATTAAATAAAATATGATGTTATGCTGTTTTCATTATCTGTAGGTTAATAGGACCTTCCATAGCATACACTGATTTATCCTTATCAGGTTCTAAATCTGCAGCATTTTAGGAAGAGATGAGAGAACATTTGATGTTGATATAAAATGCCTGGTTAATTCTGCCTCATTTTGCACATCATGGGTCTAGTCACCACTGGGTTGTATTTTTGTCATATTATTACGCTAAATTTTGGATGTGTCACGCAACCATGAACAATTTAAGCATACATACATGTTATAAATTGTGTTTATCTCTATGCCACGAACAAAAACATTACAATGGGACTCGATGGAAAAATAATTGTGGTGAGTACGTGAATGTCCATCGATGGTTATCGTCTGCTATTTATTTTATTACCTTTGCCAGGTTCAGCATCTATCTGCAGAAAGGTTCCGAGTATGAGCCATCAGATATTGCTTTTGTGTTCGACGCCAGGTTTGACAGCTATGGCGACCGGAACAAGATCGTGACTAACGACAAGAGAAATGGGAGACAGGGTCGAGAGGATGGTCGGGTTCTTCTGTTCCCCTTCGAAATAGAGAAAGAATTCGAGATAACTATTATTGTGGAATGCAACTCATTTAAGGTATATATCAACTGTACACTTAGTGTGCTATTTTTATATACAGAGAAACGGGTTAAATGTCAAAATAGGCACACAGCACTTACACTTAATTTCATTGAACCTCTCCTAAAATTGTATCTTGCATGTATAGCCATCTCCCTTATATGCATTCATACTTATTAAGCATAGAGCGTAAATATTAGAAGATAAGTAGTAATCCATACAATGATACCTGCATTTAGTGCATTTTTTATACTAGTTTAGTTATTAATATCAGCGTGTAATTAAAAAAATGCGTTTTTTTCCATTAGGTAAACGTGAATGGCAACGCTTTATTAGTTCGCAGTCAGGAGGTGCCTTATTTCGACAATATCCGGATTGATAACGAAGTGATCCTGACGAAGGTGGTTCTCGAGTAGACAGACATGTGTGTTCTGTTCAACATGAACAAGATGGTTGGTAGTTGAAGGTGGCGAACCTGTTTTTTGCCAAGAACAATGTGTTAACAGTTACTATTTTATGTACTCGTGAATAGTTTGAACTGGGCTTTATTAACCATTGTGACTATTGTTTTAACGTATACTATTATTAGTTGCTGCCTGGATTATATACAAAAACAAGAAAGGACACGAAACCTTGAAACAACTCGGTCAAGAAGGCCGGTAGGCCTGGTCGTCTTTTTCAATTAAACAAGAGGCCCACGAGTTAGCCTATATCGCTCTACTGGTTTAAAGCTGTGTGTTGTCCCTAATGTTGTTGTTTTTTAAAATAATTCTTATCTCATTTATAAAATCGACTCACAAATTTGATAGTAATTGAATGAAAAACAGAGCTTCTATTCTCTAAAATGAAACTGTTTGAGTGCGCTGGGAGGGGAAAGGTAGTGGGGTCAGGATTGGGTGTCAGAAGCAAATATCCCTGGTTTTAAACGTATCCATTTTGATATTACCCTTTTGAATACGTTCGGTAACTTCTGATGAATACTATAGGAGCTATAGAGTTTAAAAAGCAAAGTTTAGCATTTTTAATTTTATTTAAGTGCTGTCTCGAGTCCGACATGGCTAGTTTTTGATTGTATCCATGCTTTCTTCTTTCTTTTTCTTGACCTAGCAGTAGTATAGAAACGAGTGGTTCAATCGCAGTTTCCCAATCGGTCTCAAAACATAAATGGCATATTTTCCAACCTTTTGGCCACACCACACATTTCACAATTATTTGAACAAACTTACTAGAAAAACTTCCAATCAGTCTCAAAAACTAAATGGCATATTTGCTACCTTAGCCACACCACAAATTTCACAATTGTTTGAGCGGACCGATTGGAAAAACGTTGCTCGAACACCCAGTTTATTTAATTCTATACTACTAACTATGGATAAAGCCCCATTTACAAATCCAATAAAATAATATTATTTTACCAATATTATAGAGTTAGAGTATTTTAACAAAAGTAGTAGTATTATATCCCCCTCCCAATGAAACTATTTACTAAGAACCTATAAAATCATATATCTCACATTTTAATTTACTTAGTATCTGTTTATTTTCTTTCATTGTTTTAAACATATTTATTAGTATCCATTCCAACTGTAATCTTTTTAGTTTATTGATTTTGCTGTATTTTGTGTCTAAAAAGATCACGGCCAACATCATATTCCATTTTGAATTGTTTGTTGAAATTAATATTTTTCTATATCTATTTTGTAATTTTCTCTGATGCGCCAAGTCCAAGTTTATAGTTTGTACTTATAAAAAGTTTAATACTCAAGTTCTTAGCAATTTAGTGATATAGAGATAATAAAGTGACTTAGACTTACTAGTTCTAAAACTAGTCCGCATGTTTTTATCACACATTCATTTAGTATTAGAAGTTTCATCATAATAATAATCATGATCTTTAAAAATAGCATAAAATTCATTTGATGGTTCTCCACTATTAATTGGATTACTCGGTTCGCAATATACCAGGAAGTGTTAACCCCTTTTTTAGGTAATAAAGAAAGTAAAGCTTTTAGGAATATCAATATTCTCACCTTTTGTACTTTTAACAAATTGTATTTTGATAATTTCACATGATGCGCATGTTGATTTTAACATTGATCTACCATTCTTCGCAAACTGACATTATCTGTAATATTTCTTCTTTACACAGTAACTCATACATATATAGTCATAGTTATAGATAAAATTTGATTGCGTGTTTAATACATGTATTGTATAAGACTATCCTAGACTTAGTTCCCGTATTGTAGCTTGTAAATAAAAAATAAACAAAAATATCCACATACTACTCTTTTGTGTTTTATCTTGATACTGATTTATTATTAGTTTTCTATTTTATATTGGGAATGTAACTTCTTATGGTGGAATTATACCAAACGGATCAAAATAATAATTATCGCAGTAGCAAGTCCAGAGTGTACCAGGCCCAGTAAATTCATCAAGATTAATAATAACGCATGTTCGTTTATTTTGTTTTGTTGGTAATTTGTTTTTGTGTAAACTCCTCTGAAATTGTTAACATTTTATTATATCTAGGTTAGAGAGAGGTTCATTCAATTCATAATTAAATATATGTCTATCTGTACAGCTGTACGGCCAAATCTGTGAATCTACTTGCAAAAAGACTATGCAAGGGGACATTTGAGAAGCCCCGGATTGAGCAGGAAAGTCAATAGTACGAGCCTTTTAGCCATTCCGAAGATGGTATGAATATGACGGTGAAAATGGAACCTTCAGTGTGGTATCTTCATACCATTTCATGGCCGTTTCTAACAAAATGTTTTTGTTCTAAACGAGAAAGAAATGGGCGAAATAAGCAAAATAAAATTCGGAGCAGAGGTTATAAAGCCTGCGTCTCACAAGTAAAAGTCAGCGTCTCCGTGATCGAATGGTTAACGACGTTGCGTTGTAAACCTTCGCCTCTCACCGCTGCGGGTTCAAATCCCACTTTGAGCTCGACTTGGAAGTGAGGAAGTGTCGATTATTACGGATAGAGGGATGTACAGTACCGGTTCTACCCAGGAAAAGTGGGTGGTCTGCCTCCACCACAAAAAAAAATCGACCGTCATATATAATCTTACACGTGTTGAAAATGACGTAAAACACCAAACAAACAAACAAACAAACACAAGTAAAAGTCAAAAGACTAAGTTAAAAAGCAGACAACATATTCAAAGGGTGATTAAACAATACTCAGAGACGTTAAAGGCTAGAGCAATGGAAAAAATCAAATTAAGAAAACGAAGAGTGTGTGAATATACGTCTGATATCTGTACATAAATATCGGGCTCGGCGATCTCCAAAGATCGGAATAAATACCAGTTCTGATTGCAAGCACGGGGAAACGTTTTATCACCGCCAGACTGCACAGGCAACGCTACCACGATAAATAAAAAGTGTATCAAATTAATTTATTGATAACTACCCGGCCGTCACCACCACTTGATTTGAAAATCAATACATTATCGCCGATCAGTAGCTAACTAATTTGAATTTGACTAGGAAGTAGCATGTTTGTTTCGAAAAATTAGTATTTGTTTAATGTAATTATAGTGTCAACTATTTTATTAGTTATGATTAAATCATGACGCGCTGTAAACTATAAATTATAACCAGCTTGGTCATCTCGGGATTCTGCTGCAGCTGTATTGTCCAAATAAAAGTATTCCTTTGTTCCAGTTGTATGTACATAATCGTCAGACTTGTTAAGCAAACTTTTGACGTGAACAAATCCATGAAGATTAATACCGTCCATTGTGTTTTACTTGGATTTGATCACTCCGTGAACTGCATCATATAATGCAGTTCTATCAGCGTCTGCAAAAGCCGCACCATCAGCGAGCTTGTTTACCTTAACACGTGTTTCAAAATATGCGTTATATCAATCAAATTAAGAATTTCTATCATTTATTGTAAATTGGTAGCTATATTTATCTGTTTAGTTGCATTCCCAAGCCTTTTTATAGGGGTATCTAACTGAATAGGTGTATGTTCATATCGGATAGTGTATTCTTCGCTTCAAAACATCTAAAGCCTATTAATTAGATAAACTTAAAGTTATTTTTTATTAATTAATCGGTTAATTCTTATCAAATAATTATTTCCTCTTCCGGAAAGTAAAATCTATTAATTGTTGTATTTACATCTTCCTTTTTATTATCGTTTTTTTTTATCTTGCTCCTGCCTAGTCATTGAGTACTTGCTTTGTGGCGTGCTATGCTTTTGTTTTTTATATTCATATATACATGATTATCTGTGTTATACTTATATTGCCTTTTAATGTTGCCTTGTTTGTTAGAGAATATAATCTGACGGGAATATCTTTATTTACCCTGTCCCGTATTATTCGGATGACAATAGGATACGAGTGATGTTTGGTGCACCCTAGAACCTGTTTTAAACCCCGCAATCGGCCTGTTTCGACACTTACTTTTCCAATGCGGATAAGAGTGAGGTTTAGTGCACCCCAGAACCTGGTTTAAACCTCCATCGGCCTTTCTGGAAACTAACTGTTCCAATGCGGATAAGAGTGAGGTTTGGTGCACCCTAGAACCTGGTTTAAACACCCCAGTCGGCCTGTTTCGACACTAACTTTTCCAATGCGGATAAGAGTGAGGCTTGGTGCACCCCAGAACCTGGTTTAAACCCCCATCGGCCCTTTTCGACACTAACTGTTCCAGTGGAGTGCGTGGTCTAGTGGTAGAGCGCCGAACTCCTGATCGGGAGGTCATGGGTTCGATACTCCGTCTCGGCCACGTTATTTATCCTTGAGCAAGATAATTAATCCACAGTGCTTAGTACTAGTTCTACCCAGGAAGCCATCGAGAGTGATTAATCTAAGTTGCAAGAACTTGTTTCGCAATCGATGTAAAATAAATATGTTTAAAAAAGAAAAGAAAAGAAGAACTGTTCCAATGCGGATAAGAGTGAGGTTTGGTGCACCCCAGAACCTGGTTTAAACCCCCATCGGCCTTTTTCGACACTAACTGTTCCAGTGGAGTGCGTGGTCTAGTGGTAGAGCGCCGAACTCCTGATCGAGAGGTCGTGGGTTCGATCCTCCGTCTCGGCCACGTTATTTATCCTTGAGCAAGATAATTAATCCACATTGCTTATTACTGGTTCTACCCAGGAAGCCATCGAGAGTGATTAATCTAAGTTGCAAGAACTTGTTTCGCAATCGATGTAAAATAAATATGTTTAAAAAGAAAAGAAAAGAAGAACTGTTCCAATGCGGATAAGAGTGAGGTTTGGTGCACCACAGAACCTGGTTTAAACCCCCATCGGCCTTTTCGACACTAACTGTTCCAATGCGGTAGCCCTACATATTATCAACCCCTTTAAATTATGTTTGCGGTGTCATATCTTGCCGTTTATTCATCTTTATAGTTGTTGTTTGTTTCTGTGTGTGTTTGTGATTGAATGTCGTCCTTGAATGCTCTTTTTCCTGTTCGATTTTATATCTACTTTTTCTTTGTTAGGATGTGTAGATATGCAATAATGTCTCGGATTTTGGCTGCGCCTATTGGGTCTCCCCAGGGGGTAATCGGTTGAAAAGTCACAAAAAAGGCATAAATTGTCCAAATGTGAATGATTATGATTCAAATACAATTAATGGACTCGAGACACAACATATATACAGCGGGTTTTGACCTCCTGCATAAAGGGGACCCTCTTCAGGAGTACAACTTGGGGAACTTGCAGTAATTTACTAATACTGAGCATCGGCCTTGTGACGCTTACTTCTTCTGTACCCTTTGAGATTTAAGTGTATGTGTGGTGTATTGTTAGTAAAGGATGTGTAGATGCGCAATAAGTGTTTAGTATTTTGGCTCTATCCGCCTATGGGTAATCAGGTAAACACACACACAAAAACAGCATATATTGTCCAAATGTGAATGCATTTAATTTTACCACTCTCCACACCCTTTGCGATTCAAAACTATGCTTTGATAGCAATGTTAAGGTTCACTAATTATGTCTCACCCACTGTGCTGTCTGTCTGTTGTCTGTCTGTTATGTCGTCTGTATGTCACAAACTAGGTCCGGACTAGATCTCCTGAACCCCTTGCCGGTTTTCAAGGAAACGTTGCAGGGATGATCGGTACCAAGCTTAGTTGTGCATATTGCCGCCGTGTTCCGGTTGAATGATTTTTGGCGGTAAGCCATATAAAGGTTTTTATACACAAACTATAAAGTCCGGACTAGTTCAACTGAACCTCTTGCCGGATTTCAACGCCATATGCATGCCATCTTCGGGATAGTTAAAATTGTACTGTTGATTTTATGAATATTGAGTTCTGCTCAACCCGGGGCTAGAGGGCGTGAGCGGTAGCTAGCATATTTTACTACCGCTCATGAACAGTCGCAATCAAACCGAGACTGCAATATTTCGTATGTGTCGTGCTCGGCCGTTTCCAAAGGTCCATTATCATACTCTTTTTTGTTTGCTTATTAATGCTGCCTTGTTGGTTAGAGAATAGTTCATGACGGGGATTTCTTTATTTACACTGTCCCGTTTTATTGGAATGACAGTAGGGTAAGTGAAAGGTTTGATGCACCCTAGAACCTGGTTTAAGCCCCAAGCGGCAATTTTTGCCACTGACCGTTCCAAGGCGGTAGCCATATTGTCAACCCTTTTCTGTTTGTGATGTCTTATTTGGCCTTTTATTCATCTTTAAAGTTCTTCTTTGTTTCTGTGTGTTTGTGGTCGACTGCCGTCCTTGAATGCTACTTTTAGTTCGATTTTTATATATAATTTTGCAGGGATGATCGGTACCTAGCCTCTTTGTGCATATCGTCGCTCTGTTTCGAATGAATGATTTTGGCAGAGTTTTGGCCCTTTAAAGGTTTTAATACACAAACTGTGTACGGACTAGTTCTCCTGAACCCCTGGACGGATTTCTGTAAAACATTGCAAGGATGATCGGTACCAAGCCCAATTGTGCATATCGTCGCCGTGTTCCGGTTCAATGATTTTTTGGCGGAGTTATGGCCCGTTAAAGGTTTTAATACACACACACACTTTGTCCGGACTAGTTCTCCTCTTTGCAGGGATCAGTACCAAGCCTAGTTGCGCATGCCATCGCTATATTCCGATTGACTATGTTTTGCCGGAGTTTCAAGGTTTTAATACACAAACTTTGTCCGGACTAGTTCTGAACCTCTGGCCGGATTTAAACGGAGCTTTTCATGGATGATCGGTACCATGCCTCGTTGTGCATATCGTCGCCGTGTTCCGGTCGAATGCATTTTAGCTGATATTTTGCGGAGTTATGGCCCTTTGAAGGTTTTACTACACAAATGGTGTCCAGACTAAACATGGCAAGGGTGATCAGTACCAAGCCTAGTTGTGCATATCGTCTCCCTGTTCCGGTTGAAAGATGTTTGGCCCTTAGGTTTTAATACACGAACTTTGTCCGAACTAGTTCTCCTGAACCCCTGGCCGGATTTCTACGAAACTTGGCAACGATGATCATTATCATCGCCATGTTCTGGTTGAATGAACTTTGACAGAGTTGTGGCCCTTTTAAGGTTGAGAAATAAGTATTTTACAGCCAAAATGCATTCTTGAAGGGCTTTTTCCACGTAAATTCCTTGTTGCTGGGACAGCAGCAAATAAAGAAATCTCAGATAGCCTTAATATTTTGCTATAAACTTTCAGAGTGTCTTACTTTACATTTATTTACACAACACATTAAAACCATTTTTGAATAAAAACTCTAAAACAATTAAATAAAATTTCTGACTACTAAAATTTTGCATTAAAACTGCTTACAAAAACAACTTTTGCGCATAAAAAAATATTTTCCACTGATTTTGAAAAGTAAGTTTTTTTATTTTTTATTTACCACTAAAAATGTATTAACAACTATATCAGTGGTAATCCATAACAATGCGATAACAGTAAGAGCAGAAAAGATGTCAACTATTCATAACTTGTGCCTGGGATAAATTATTAAAACACAGAAAAGTTACTGAGTTTTATTTTTTATTATTCTTTACCACTGTGGCAAACCATATATTTTGACAAGTTTCATAAAAATCACATGTCTGTAGCTATGACAACATATTCTATAATAATCTGCAAACTTAGGATAATACTCGATCTTAACACATGTGTACATATTACTATGGCAACACATTCTACGATAATGCGCTAACCTAGACTAACACCCAATCTTAACACGTGTACATGTTACTAGGGCAAAACATTCTACGATAATCCGCTAACTTAGATTAACACTCAGTCTTAACATATGTGCGTGTACATGTTTCTATGGCAAGTCAACACATTCTATAATAATCTGCTAACTTAGATAGAGCAACACTCGATCCTAACATTCTGTGATAATCCACAAACTAAGGACATTGAAGAGTTGATCATAGTCGTATCACAGCTACAAGTCCACTCTGTTATTGGAAAAGAGGCTCATTTTCAACGTATAAATGTGCTGTTTTATATTAAATAATTTACACATACCAGTTGAAATCAAGAGCAACATGAGGTTGGGACAAGATTGATCACAATATTTAAATAAAACCTAAAGTTTAAGTTGAATTCCTCAAGTTGACCGTCTGACTTATTTTTTGGTACAAACTTTGTTTTTTTCTGTCTATATAATGCTTGTAAAATAAATGTAACTTTCCCAGCAGCTTCATAAATTCTTCATAAACTATATCACTCTGGGGAGATGCCATACATGGCCAGGAAAGTTGAGTTATACACATCTGTCAATCAGACGAGAGGCTTCATGCCAAATATAACTGTTTATACTGGAGATTTGATCTTAAAGGTTGTTTAATGACTCATCAACACGGTATAAGTTATTTATAGCTGCCCCAGTGAAAGGGAGAGGATACATAGGAATGGGAATCTGCCCTACTCTTACTTACTTAACATGTTCAGAGGATAGCTTTTTAGACTTTTCCCTTCACCGTATATCTGTAGATTAAAAAATAAATAAACTCCACTGTGCTGGAGCATAGGAAAAATTTATCATTTGTGAACAACAGCGCAGCCTAACGGGGCATCATATGCCTGTTTGCCAACATTTTTATGTAAAAAGCATTCCTAGGTGTCAGATTAATATGACTCGACCTACTGACACTAGTGACCTCAACAAAAACAAGGATCATTCATGTCCCATGGGCAGTCCATCTATGAAGTTTCATGATCTTAGGTTTGAAAGGTGCTGCAGTTATAACTTGGAAAACCCGTTTTCTCTGCTAGATCACTGTGACCTCAACTTTTGGATTAGTGACCTCAACAACAACTAAAAATCAAAATTTGATAAATGGTTATTTAGACGGCATCAGAAGATGTCTAAAGGTTTGGTCCATCTAACCGGATGAGGTGATCTTTTGAACATACTAGAATAGGCTTCATACCCGGATAAATATAATTTTGCTGTTTTTGAGAATAAGTTGTTTAAGAAACAAGAGGCCCAAGAGGGCCTATGGACGCTCTACTGGCTAATATGGCTCTTATAACATCAATGAAGCGAGTGATCTTAAAAAGGCAAAATATAGCATTTTTTACTAAATCAAGAGCCATAACTCCGCCATTACTGGTCCGATATGGCTGGTTTTCGAACTTGGCCAGTAGAGATAATAATAAAAAAAAAATTAAAAAAATAAAAAAATAAAAAAAATAAAAGAAATAATAATAAATATAAAAATAATAAACGAAAAAAAAAAAATTCAAGAAATCTGGTAAAGTTTGGTAAAGATCAGATAAAAAATGAAGGCACTATTGCCTTAACAAGGCAAAATATAGCATATTTAACGAAATCAAGGGCCATAACTCCGCTGTTACTGGTCCGATATGGCTGGTTTTCAAACTTGTCCAAGCTGTTATTGACATTAACAATCTGGTAAAGTTTGGTAAATATCAGATGAAAAATGAAGGCCCTATCGTCTTGAGGCAAAATATTGCATTTTTAACTAAATCAAGAGCCATAACTCCGCTTTTACCGGTCCGATCTGGTTGGTTTTCGAACTTATCCGAGCTTTTATTGACACTAACAATCTGGTAAAGCTTGGTAAAGATCGGATGAAAAATGGGGGCCCTATAGTCTTAACGAGGCAAAATATAGCATTTGTAACTAAATCAAGGGCCATAACTCCGCTATTACTGGTCCGATTTGGCTGGTTTTCGAACTTGTCCAAGCTTTCATTGACATTTACAATCTGATAAAATTTGGTAAAGATTAGATGAAAAATGAAGGCTCTATCGCCTTAACGAGACAAAAGTTAACGACAGACGGACAACTCGGTATCCCATTATCTCTAGACAAAATATGATAACATAAGCTTATTTGACCTTTGCTCAGGCGAGCTACCATTTAATATTGTTCAATGTTGTTGCTCTAATTCGGTAATATCTGACGTACCTTATAACTTAAATTTGTTCTTCAACGAAAAAAGCATACAATCATGCTCTTAAATTATCTACATGGTGGGTAAAAAAAATAAAAAAGCTTAAAAAAGGTTGTACAAATAATATATATCTCAAAAGGTACTAAATGGTTGCATATATATATAGAAATCATTATAATACAGAACTCACTATATACAACAATCATAATATACAGAAATCATTATAATACAAAAATCATTATATTACAGAAATCATTATATACAGAAATCATTATAAACAGAAATCATTATAAACCTAAATTCATTATATACAGAAATCATTATATATATATAAATCATTATAATACAGAAATCATCTTGAACAAAATCGTTTTATACAGAAATCATTATCTGCAGAAAGCACTGTAATACTGAAATCATTATATACAGAAATCATTATATCCCGCCGTCAATGAACCAGTCGGTTTAGAGATTGAACCAGTCAGCAAAGAGATGTGAAAAAGCAAATGATCCAGTCAGTTTGGAGATTGTACAAGCCAATGAACCAGTCAGTTTAAAGACTGAACAAGCCAATGAACCAGTCCGCATAGAGATGTGAACAAGCCAAGTCAGTTTAGAGATTGTACAAGCCAATGAACTAGTCAGTTTAGAGATTGCAAAAGCCAATGAACCAGTCAGCATAGAGACTGAACAAGCCAATGAATGAGTCAGCATAGAGACTGAACAAGCCAATGAATGAGTCAGTTTAGAGACGTGAACAAGCCAATAAACCAGTCAGCATAGAGATGTGAACAATGAACCATTCATCAGAGACAATGTGAACAAGCCAATGAACCATTCAGTTTAGCGATTGTACAAGCCAATGAACCAGTCAGCATAGAGACGTGAACAAGCCAATGAACCAATCTGTTTAGAGATTGTACAAGCCAATGAACCAGTCAGTTTAGAGACTAACCAAGCCAATGAACCAGTCAGCATAGAGACTGAACAAGCCAATGAACCAGTCTGTTTAGAGACTGTACAGGCCAATGAATCAGTCAGTTTAGAGACTGAACAAGTCAATGAACAAGACAAGGTATCTGTCAGCTTGGAGATAAGAAACTGACCAAGCCAGTAAACCAGTCAGCTTTGAGTAGCACTTGGTACCAACATTTGGAAGGAAATCTACCTGTCAGTTTTTACAATTTTAATAGTTTCTATGACTGTAGATTGGTAACATTTTATAAAGAAATGAATTGAATTGAATTGGGTTTTACGGCGCATCAACACATGAACGTTTATGTGGGGCCTAACAGGAATGAACATGCCAGGCTCATCCTCCATTTACATCAAGATAAAATATGGAGAATAGACGTAGAACCTTCTAACCTGCAGAACTGCAGAGTTGCTGCAAATTCTACAGTAGACACTCCATTTATGATGGAGCCACATTTCCACGTTTGCATACGCGGTGTCATGACGCAGACCTTGAATGAGCATGATAAATGAACATGAACGGGGTGTTCTACACCTCTGCCTCTAGCGGGATTTGCAGTGGTTGTATTCTACCCCGGCAAGCACACGGGGAAGGAAGAAATGAAAAAGTTAAAGGAATTGTTATGTTTCTGATTTAAAATTGGCTCAGCCATTCCAGTAACATTGATCAAGTTGAATATGACCTTGACCAAGTTGAATGTGACCTTGATCAAGTTGAATGTGACCATGACCAAGTTGAATGTTATCTTGATCTTTAAATATTGGCATGGCACATTGATTTTTGCCGAATGATTAAACGTATGCAAAGTTTGGTGAATAGGGTGAACAAACGTGAAAGACATGATTAAGTTTTCAGTTAAACTATTACTAAATGATGTTGGAATGTAAAGTTGACATTTGGATCTTGGTGTAAGATGGCACATCAGATGGTTATCATTATGGTTTAATTCTGAGTACAAATAAAAACATTAAATGTTTGTGTTGTAAATTTTATATATCTGTCAAGTCCACTACAAGACAATGCAAGTATGCACAATTTCACAAAAGACCCGTTTTCATTTTAGACCTTCTACCGGCAAGCTGCTTAAGCAAGGAAATAAATTGTTTTGGGCTAAAATTTCCTTACTAATGTTGTACATTGAATATCACCATTATGAACACAATTTGTTTTTCTTGATCCTGTTTTGGTTCGCAACAAGTTTTCTCCTTGCTTATCATGGTACTGCTATAGACAAAAGTGGATTAACCCGTAGTAGAAAGTTACCCTTTGAAATGAACATCACACAATCATTTTATCAAAGACATTTCAGTAAAATATTCATATAATTAAATGTCATTTACATTTTGTCAATTTGAACAAACATTTAGTAGAATATATTAAAATTATACATAATATATAATTTAAATGAGACTATTGAATACGAGGATTCTGATAATCATTATAAATTTAGTTCAATTATGTACAGTTATTCTTATTGCACATACCTTTGGTATAACATATATTAAAATTACACATACATTTACTTCAATTATATACATTTCAGTATATTGCAAACACCTTCAATTGAATTACATTCATTTAAATAACAATAGACACGTACATTTTGTTCAGTCAGACATCCAGTCATAATGCACCTTATGTTTACATACATATATATGAACATTTCCTTTTCTCCCAAATCAAGTAAATATGGCAATGAATGGAACTTTGGCATGTGGAATGCATAAATAACAATACTTACCTACCATTGAATTCTGACATAGAGAATACACTCTGCATTTAAAGGAACATTCGGCAACCTTGATTTTTTAAAAACTCACGGTGTCCCATTAGTTTTTCTCTTAACTTGGGATTTGTTAATCATTAATATTAGTTGTTAAGATAGTTCAAAGCAAAATTATTTTTACATATTACTAACTTTTGATAATATTGCACCAATAATATATTAAAAAATTTGATAAAATAGTGAAGAAAAATTTCAATTTTTTTATTTAATTATATATATATATATATATATATATATATATTTTATTTACCTCGTCATAGGTCTATGGAGGTTCGAGGCCATCCTCCATAAACCTTACAAATGTATATATAAAATTTTGCAATAAGTCTGAAAAGACCCTTGAGCAAATCAATCAAATACAAATACTATTTAAACTATGTTTCTCGGTCATAGTGGACAGTGTGACTGTTTTCTTTGTTACCTCATATAAATATCTGAAGACAACATGGCAGTCAAATTATAAACATTCATCCATTCATGAGTTATAATTAAAATATATACCCCTACAGAATATAAACACACATAAATAGCATAGCGATAAACACATTCACAAAACAAACATACACAACCGCATTGTATTATAATTAAAAGTATGCGATTATTACAACAATTAAGTCAGATCCTATCTGGCAAACACTGTATCATTCCTTACCTTAAAACTTTTATAAATATATTCACCAATATTTTTTATATCCCGCGTGTTTGTCGATTGCAAAAGTTCAACAGCTTTAAACATGCTTTTCCTTTTATAGTAATATGGTTTGATTAATGCAACTCTAATATTATTATATAATGAACATTCAAAAACGAAATGAAACTCGTCTTCAACACAATTACAAAGTTTACATTTACGATTTTCTCTCGGAGTTATTTGTGGTTTTGACCATCTGCCTGCTTCTATTTCTAACCGGTGAGATGATACTCGTAATCTGGAAAGAGCAATTCTGAATTTTTTTATGTTAATAATATCCAAATATTTTTGAAATTCAAACGATGAAAATTCTTTATAAAAAGAAGCTCTACTAGACTCATTTAGTCTACTGTTCCAGTTTTGAACAAAATTATCGGTAAGTCTTTGTTTTAACACATTTAGGAAGAGTACTTTATTTCCTACACCTTGTAATGTCCACACCTCGAAAAAAAAAACTGCGCTAGAGCATTTTTAATTAAAGAGGCCCAATTTTTGGTGTTCGGTTTATCATTTATGTCGTTTAACATCAATTTATAAACATAATTTATATATTTTCTTTCGTCCGTACTAATAACCTTTAACCAATATTTGATAATTCAATTCAATTCAATAGTTTATTGGCATAACATATACATGTTTTTTGCCTTGAACTAGGCGGGTTACAAAAACATACTGAGAAGAAACATAATACATATATACATTCACTCTTTACACTACATCAAAAAAAAGAATTTATAGTTATTAGTTATTAACATTTAATAAATGTTATTAACAATTTTCAATATTCAGTATTCAATTAAGGCAAATTAATTAAATGTAGTTTTTACAGAATTCCTCAACTTATATAGTAAATATATTTTCAGGTGTTATTCATTATTTTGTATTAATCAACTTTACTTCTTAATTCATTTGCTAAAAACACATACTTAGCTAAACGTTTTAACAAACCCGATTGATCAGATTTCATAAGTGAAATGAATTTTTGTTTTGTTGGAAAGGAGCAGTAATATTTAGGCAAACATTCTTTACGTAAGTTTCTATATTTGATAATAATATATAGTCTTCGTGTAGCATAATTTGTTCTACCTAGTTCCCCATAAATAAAATCGTTTTGAGTTGACGTTTTCACACCCAATAATTGTTTACAGAACTGCATATGCACTCGTTCAATTTGTTTAGCCTTTTAAAGTCAAAATGGTGCAGGATAACTAAATCAAGGAGAAAAGCTTCATGTTTGAATAAAACTCAAGATTGCCATGTGTCCCTTTAAGAAGCCACAATTGAATAAATGAATGAAATGAGCTTGTTAGTACATGTACGTCTCACACCACAATTAATTTTCCATAGGGTCCCATTGTAATGTTTTTGTTCGTGGCATAGAGATAAAACAGATTTTGCAACATGTATTTATGCTTAAATTCTTCATTGATCCAATATCTGCAATTTAAAACACATTCAACAAATATTTACCAGATTGAACTTTTTTTAATTTCATTTTTTTAATTTCAAAATTTAGACAAAAATACAACCCCGTGGTGATTAGACCCATGATGTGTAAAATGAGGCAGAATTAGCTAGAAATCTTATATCAACATGCATTTTTCTGTGATCTCTTCCTAAAATGCTGTAGATTTAGAACCTGCGAACTTGTTTTTTTTTCATCTACCTCCTTCATCTGTAGGGCACGAGTATTCAAGGGAGATAATAGTGGTGCGAGTCCTATAAGTCTATATTTGGATAGTGACCTCAGAGGGAGATGAGGTGAAGTATGATGAAGCCCATCAGACGTGCCACCGCCAGGGAGCAAACCTTGGGTGCACAGGTCTGCAGCTCTAAAGCGCAAGACTGCATCCACCGAGCTACAGAGGCCACTCTCTACAATGGCAAGTTTGCCATTTTTGATACATATGACTGCATTCTCTTATGAGATACGATTCTCATATGATTCTTATATAAAAAGGAGGAGATGTTATTTAGTTGAAAAATCTACATGTTTTATATAAAGAGACCAGACAGGGCCTATTGTTTGGGGCACTTGTTTCAGCCAAAGGTTTTTCAGACGTTTAAGACAAAATTCAATAGTACCCAAATAAGATGTACATCGGTAAAACAAGAGGTCAATGACCTTGCAGCTCTACTGATAGATTTTGATAGCAAGATCAGCCATGGGAACCTGTGAAGTTTTATGGAAATAAGACCAAACACTTTCAGAAGTTGTCGCCATTATGTAAATGTAAAGTATATGATTTGAGTCCTAAAACTTTATGTCAGTTGTTCAATGCCTTTGTTGTGTCTGTTCTTAGTTATGCATGTGAGATTTGGGGCAATACTAAATCTAAAGAAATTGAAAGAATTCATTTAAAATTTTGCAAAAGGTTATTAAAGGTACTACCTAATACATGCAATGCAGCTGTGTATGGTGAACTTGGAAGATATCCCCTATATGTTAATAGATATATAAGAATTATGAAATATTGGTTGAAAGTAATAAATACTGACAATATCATTCTAAAGACTGTGTATGGACACGCTTTACAGGACTGTAATAGCGGAAAAACGAACTGGGTTAGCAGTGTTAAGAAATTACTAGATGATTACGGTTTTTCTTATGTATTCGATAATGCGTCTTATATAAACAGTGACGTTTTTTTGTATGACTTTAGAATTAGAGTTTTAGATGCCTTTAAACAAAATTGGTGTGGTACCTTAAACAACAGTTCTGTGTTAACATTGTACAAAGATATTAAAACTAGTTTGGAATATGAAACATATTTAGATATTTTGCCAAGAAGTTTACGTCTATATTTTACTAGACTTAGACTATCTGTGCATCCACTCAGAATACAGACTGGTAGATATGCCAGCAATAGAACACTTCGTGAAGAAAGATATTGCCTAATTTGTAATAGTTTAGATATAGAAGATGAATTTCATTTTGTATGTATTTGTCCTTGTTATATTGATATTAGAAAGAAATACTTAAAACGTTGTTATTACAAACGTCCTTCTGTTTTCAAATATTTGGAGTTACTGAAATCACATGACAAGATAGAAATAATAAAACTTTCGTTATATGTTAAAGAATCAATTATATTAAGAAACGCATTATTAACTATTGAAAGGTAGTTACGTAGTTCAACCTCCTACTCTTATTTACTATACTACATAATAATAATAATAATAATAATGAAATGATAAATTATACCATTTGTATATATTTCACCATTGAAATCACATGACAAAAAATAATAAAACTTCTGTTATATGTTAAAGAATCAATTGTATTAAGAAACGCTTTATTAACTATTGAAAGGTAGTTACTTAGTTCAACCTCCTACTCTTATTTACTATACTACATAATAATAATAATAACAATAATAATGAAATGATTAATTATACCATTTGTATATATTTCATCATTTACTTGTATATATACGTTGACATCATATATGCTAATATGTATGTATTGTAGACGATGTACTTTGTACAAGTCTGAATAAAAAGTCTGTCTGTCTGTCTGTCTGTCCACAAGTTTTTCCTATATAACTCTATGTAAACAAAGACGACCGCTTGCGGCCATGATTGACATCCAATCAAAATGAACTTTGGTTATGACCAACTACATGTCGTGCCAGTCATTTTGGTAAAAGTCAATATCACTCATGGTTTTGAAAAGTAGACGCCACAAAATCACAATTGTCACGCATTAATAAAATTGCTCATGTTAATGCTGAAAAACCTTTGTCTGAAACAAGTGCCCCGAACAAATAGTTATTTCCATGTATGTTATGAGCTTGTATATCACACACAGTAGGCTTAGTTTCTCTTTGTAGCACCTTTGAGAAATCTGCTTCTAAGGCACCATTCCAGTTATTTTAGAAATATTACTAACAAATAAATACTACCATAATTTGTCATATAACAGCTATTCCATACCTGAGCATCGACTGACGTATGAACACCGATCTTGTTGCTGGTTGTGGCACTCACTATCTGGTTCTTGTAGAAGTTCACACAGTGAACAGGGTCCAAGTGACCTGTTGTTATATGATCAGTTGATTAGTTTACAAATATATTTGACCTGTCATGCGAACATTTACTAAGTAGAGACATTGCACTATACAAATCACTCCGCTTTACTTTGAGATCACGAGGAATAAGTGACAAATACACGTGACTCTGTTACACTTACCTGAGTTACATAACGAAAGGATATTACCACTTATGTCATCAATATTATTGTGATTATTAGTCAAGGATTAAGTCTAATTCTCGTTTGGTTGAATGGATATAACGGAGCCAACATGTAAGTATTTATAAGATAACAAATTATCCTCATAAATCATTTATAAAATACATGATAATAACATAGTTCTCAGATATTATATTTGGCGAGGAGGCTCGAGCCTTATATAAGTCTAAGAGTTATATGTATTTAATTTACAAACAAGTATTATATTACACGCAAATGTGTTTACACACATATGCAAATAGAAACACTAATTATCACTATTTCTAAGTTCGTTGGCTATATATATAAATTTTGCTAATCGTATTAACAGTCCAGTTGCTTGTGTGATCATAAGTGACACAAATGTTTGACTAGTTGGCCAAGAACAAGAGTAATTTGGAAAACAGTAATTACGTATAATTCTGTATTTAGGACATACCATTAAAAAATGATACTCGTTTTCTACAACATTCATATTACATTTTGTACATAACTCATATTTCGTTCAATATTTCGAAATCGACCTTCTTCAATAGCAAGTTTGTGTGCAGAACATCTAAATCTAGTTAATGCTTTACGGTGATTTATATTAGCAACGCAATTTAAATATTTTTCAATTTCAAATCCTTTTTTAATTTTGACATATGTTTCAAGCTTGGGTGAGTTATTAATTTCAGAATACCATGTTTGTAGATATTGGTCTGAAATCCTTTCAATAACCTTTTGCATTTGTAGATTTGATACCGTACTGTTATTCCATATGTAGCCAAATCCCAGACTATCTAAAAGGTTGTTTACTTGAAACGCCCATGACTTTTCGTTTACGACGGTACCGTCCACATCTATGAAGATAGTGAGAACATGAACACTTAAACAAATAAACATACAATTACATCATATCAGATTTAATGAGTAGCACATTATTTCAAAATCGCTATAATGAAAAATAAGAACTTAACATCAGGAAATTTCCTTTATGTATCGACTTATTTAATCAATATCTAGATACTGGTAAATAGTATCGTGTTCGTAGTTAGCGGTTTGCATTCGATTGTTTTTCCGGCTATATTGTTGCACATTACACTCAGACCATGGTTTATTTTGCTGCTCGCGCCGCTCACTCATGCGCATTTTAGTATTTTGGTTTCGCGATAACCAAGGCTTGCACACAACGTGGCGTGGCCAGAAGCCGTCATTTTCAAGTAAACCACTATCCACGTTTGCTTCGACATTGAGCTGTAAAACAACCTCGTCGGGAACACGACTAGAAGGGAATGTATTTTTTTTTGTTACTTTTGGGACACGACGACTAACATAACTTGCAATTTTGTTTTCATTAATGGTGTTACATAAATACCTCTTTGTCCGCTTACGCACATAGACACTGAAATCTTCCTCGTATCCATTACTGCGTCGCGATTTTTAATTCTCACAGGAATACCATTTTTACGTGGGCGACTAGGGGTACCGATTGCGATAATAATATCTGAAAATGTCACCGGACTATTTTTGGTATAACGCGTCATATTATTAGTATTTATTATTGTGTTGCCTTTCTTACGCTTTTGACCATTTTTGGCAAAACTGTGTTTTCTCCCTTGGTTCTGGGATAATACAGTAGCAATATGCATTGCATTCGATTCGTCTGATTTATCGGCAACCACACATTCTGGTGAATATTGGTTATTGTCGAATACATGTTCGAAAACTGACTAAGCGGGAGAGCCAATACTAGATGAAATAGTGTGCATTGTAATGGGACTTGATGCCAGAGCCTCAACACTTATGTTTCCTGACAACAAATCAGCAATTTCGTCTGCATTTGTTTCATGCCGATATATATTTTTAATTGTGGGCATTACAACGTTACCAAACGTATCAATAGGTTCCAATACCGTGTCAAACTCACTTATTCCGACAGTGTGTAAATCTGATACATCTGTAGAAATACGAGAGTTGTCAACATGTAATGGATAAAGGGCTCTCTCAACAACCTTATTACTACTAGCCTGAATACACTCTTACGATTCTCTCAGTTTTATTAGTTCAGTTCTGAGTCAAGCTCAGTTCTTTTTAGGTCACTGACATAACTGTTTATTTGTTTCGCACTATCCTTGGAAGTTTCAGAATATGCTTGTATGTCCGTTTTCAAGCTAAATACTGTCTTTGTAACAATTTGTATTTGTTCAGCTCGTATCCGTTTATTTGCTACCATGCACTGTTTCATCATGAGTAGTTATGCCTGCAACGACGTTACCGTATCCTTTAGTATAGTGACGTCATTGCTGCACATACATGTTGTTGTTGTTGCTATCGACCCATGGAGTTCCTGGACAGCTGCGCTACGCGACTGTGAAAACAATTTTCGTCGGGAAATACTTATTAGGTCTTTAAGAAAATAATATTCGCCCCCCTCGATTACTGCCAGCAACGTTCGTATGTCATTGGCCAGCTTAACTGCAAATGTTTCACCTTTACGGTATACACACGTCTTACAGGAAATCTTCCGATTCCTTCAAGGTGTCGTATAGCACCAGGCGCGTTTCTTCGAGTTTTGTCTCGCACGAGCCGTAGTCCAGTAACAAACGCGTAACGAATAACTCTCCCGGTGGCTCACGGAATAAGTTAATAAGACGGTTGCATTCATTTAATTCAGTTGAATCCATGTATATCTCCTCGCTCGGGTATATGTCCTCATCCGGGTCACATAGTGATGGACGACCCGCAGACACAAAACCTTTGACTTGAGTATTGTCGGTTAATAGTACTTGTGTCAGTTCAAATATTTGATCATTTAAACATTCAGAATCCATTTTGTCTCACAACTTAACACCACGACCTGTTACGTATGTAAACAGAATGCGTCAAATTACTGTTAACAGCGGTATAATTATCACTTATCACTTATCACTGACCGTATTCCCCACAGGTACACAATGCTGGATTAGTACGGGTTTAATACAGGATTAGTTCACAGAATGCACTCTAGACTTTATATGATATGCCTATATTGCCTACGGCAAACTAGAAAAAGGTAATAATCCAGGTCGTCGTCCATCTTGTTATTTTTTAATTTTTTTTTGTCATAAATGAACAAAAGAAAAACACATTTTTCAAGGCGAAGGTTTTGATATAACAATGATGTTTTTGAAATTTACACAACTCTGTAGAAAAAGTACTTATCTTTCTTTTAATGACCTTGCAATGTCCAAGAAATCCCGGAAACGCATTAAATCCAAATAATATAAATATATTCCACGAGCAAAATTTTTCACACATCCATTCATCACGCATGACGTAAACGATGTTTATACGGCGGCAACAGGAATGAGTATATTCTAGACCCACCCCTCGGTTTAAATCAAAATTAAAATATGAAGAATTGGCATAGAACCTTTCACTCGTATAGATGCAGTGTTGCTGCAAGTTCTGTTGGAAAAAAAAACACATCATTTTTCGCTGAAGCCATTATCATTGTTTTTTGCCAACAAGCAAGTAGCACCTGAAATAATACAGGGATCTCGATGAAGACCTTTAACAAACACTATGAACATGAATTGAGCGGCATTTTACCCTTCTGTCTGGATAAGCAGTGGTCCTATTCGTGCCCGGGAACCGCACGGGACGAGGCGAGTTGATCATATGACAATTATTCCCCCAACGCCGATAACATCAATGCACAAAGGCATCGGACAACGCAGAAGTAATGGGGCCTTTACACAGGATGGCGACCTTTGTGCCTCCCGTGTGCGACCATAACATTTGCCAGGTCGTCGTTGGAGGCTCAAAGGAGGCAGAATGTTTGCCTAGGTCGTTCAAAGGTGGTACACAGGAGGTTCAGACATCGCCATGGACGCCATTTTCGCCGTGAATTTTTGAACATGTTCAAAACAGTCGCACAAAGGTCGCCGAGGAGGTTGGTTGCTCAAAGGTGGCTCAAAGGAGGAAGAAGGGAGGCACAAGCATTACCGTGGTTGCAGAATGGAGGCACAGTTGTCGCCCAATGGTCGCCAGGTAAAAGATGCGTTCTGCTGCAAATTTTTTTTGGCTGAATGGTCGTCCAGTGATCGCCGTTAGTTGCCGTTGGTCGCCGATGATGGCACAGATGAGGCACAGATGAGGCTCAATGGTTGCCCAAACATTTCTCGGGGGTCGCCTATGTAGCCTATAATCGCGTTGGTTGCCGTAGGTTGCACAGGGGAAGCACAGGGGGGCAGGCATGTGGCTCAGTGGACGCACAGGTCGTTCGTAGATCGCCATGAAAATGCCCGAAAATTGCATTTTTGGTGGTTCAAGGGAGGCCCAAGGATCGCTGGAGCAGTTACATAAAAACATGATTTTCTGGGTTTAGGCGACCATTGAGCGTCCTTTCTATTTTTTGGTCGCTCAAAGGTGGCACAAAGGTCGCAGCCCTGTGTAAAGGGGCCTTAATATGCCATTTAGTGGTTGTTTTTAGACGATGACATGTGCCAGTAAAGTAGGCGATATAACAAATCGACGAATATTACCAAGGTTTGATCTACACACCTCTTGGTCCGAATAAATTCCGGGGACGCTTTTTGCGGTGACCTCGGCACGCATATTTCTTTGACCCCGACGATGTGGAAGAAACATTCGAAAGACTTACTCACGATGGCATGTACCATTTTAGAATATATACGCAGATTTCCCGACTGGTGTTCAATGCTGGGTGATTACCTAATTGGCTACTGTTTCCAGCAGTACTAGCCTAGACTGGATGCCGGGGAGGTAAAAACACACCTGCCGTGGGCTCGACTGGAAATAAGTTGTTGCATCCATTTCAGGTGGGGAGTCCTATCCACGTTTAATAAACGACCTTTATCGTTTAACCCTTTTCATTGAACAGTCGAATGGACCCGGACCGATTGGACACGGGGTCTAAGGAAGCGGTTATTTGATTTACAAAGAGCAAATTCAGATATCACGTATTCGAATAGGTGATATCACGTATTCAATAGGTGATATCACGTATTCGAATACGTGATATCAAGTATTCAGAAATGTGATATCACATATTCGAATACGTGATATCTCAAAATGGTATTAACAAGTAAAACGGCACTCCGTACAAAACCTCGTTACACATTTCTTAAACTCAGCACGTTTAGAAAGTGGCAAAAAAGATTGAGCCGTTAACCATTATTTTCCAGTTTTCACCGTACTCCCCTCCCCACCTCACCAGACGATTAATACCCTGAAAAATCGATACCGCGTATGCTGGTATGTGTATGTATGACATCCGTGACCGTCGACTCGTGAAGTCTATCGACTCGTGAAGTGTCTATAATTTATGCTTTTATGCATATTGTTGGATCATATATAATCCGTCTATACCAGGTATAGTTGTGTGGGAGCCAACTGTGAAATAGCTTAATCAATTACAGACGCGACACCAGTAAACATGGGGAAAAAATTCAATAACCCCGTGAGTAGATTTTGTTTCTTATTGTACATTAAAATGATGTAAGTGGGTTTTGTTTCTTATTATATCATTATAATGATGTTAAGATTGCTCATAATCTCGATAGAAAATGTCGTTTTGCCTAAACCGACTTGACTTATTATGCATGGAAAGTTATAAACATATATACATGCATATATAAGTACAAGTTAAATAAACATACGTTATGCTCTGTTGATTTAAACATATTCTATTGTCAATATTTTACATACAGCGTAATATTAACATACACTCAGTTGCAAAATAATTGAATTGAATGTTGTTTAACGGCTCATCAACACAGTATATGTTATTTAGAGCCGCCCCAGAGAGAGGGGAAGGATACATAGGAATCCGGGAACCGGGGGCGTCCGCGTCCGAGTGGTTAGAGTCTCTGACTTGCAATCACTTGCCCCTCACCGCTGTAGGTTCGATCCCTCAGGGGCCTAGGAATCTTTATGTGAGGAAGCTATCCAGCTGGCTTGCGGAACGTCGGTGGTTCTACCCAGGTGCCCGCCCGTGCACGTAAATTGCCCGGAGGTGCACCTGGGGTCTTCCTCCACCAGTGGAAGCTGGAAAGTCGCCATATGACCTTAGCTGTTGGTGCGACTATAAAATCCAATTCAATTCAATCCGGGAACCGTGCCCTACTGTTATTATCGAATAGATTCTTTAACGTGCCCGGAGGATAGACCGACACACGGGACCGCCCGGTTTACGTCCCCATCTGACGGACGAGGCTAAGGGAAAAGTTGCAAAGAAAGTGGACCCTGAGTTTTGTTTAGATTTAATTGTATAAAGTTGTTTTTTAAAAATTAAATTGACAAATTCCAAAATGAATATGCCATGTTTGGTGAACGTTTTTATCATTGCATTGCCAATATCATGTTGTCATTTGTTTTTCGCCTGCACATAATCCCCGTGAGGGGGTGCTGCAGTATCAATAGATAGATAGATAGATAGGGTGTAAATTAAAAAATGTCAAAGTGACCAGTTTCTTTTGCAACTGAGTATATATACGATAGAAATATTATACTGGCAAATGGGTTGGGTAGCAAGTTCTACCAGCATTAGATTAAACCCTTCCCTTCTGCTCTGTTCTGTTCTGTATATCGTTAGAACTGTCTAACCTTAACTTTTGGCCCCTATTAGTTAAAATTAGTTAAGTTAAAATTAGGTTAAAGTTAAGTCAATTAGTTAAATCAACTTTGCTTTGCACGTGAAATCCATTAAATTGTTACATTGACTGTTAAATGTGGTACATCAGGCTTTTTCTCGATGTTTTTCCAATGTTCTAATCCATATCAAAACAGTATCAATTAAAGTTTTGTTTTATAACCGTGATTTTCAGGTCTAAAATTGAATTCACCGTCGAGTTTGAATGATAATGGGTTTGAAATGTTCATGGTAACCTTGGTGCGTAACTTCGGATAGGACATACTGTGCAGAGTGATGTTTGTTTTTGTTAAATAATGGGACATTGTAGGCTCATTCATTATGTTTTGGTCATGTAGAATAGAAAATATTACTTTCATGTCAATTTTAAGTCGAACCCATGGACCCCCAAGAAAAGCATGTTACACACCCTTTAACCTGACACTTACATTAAGATTAAGACTATTGGCCGTTGTCCTGGGGATGCGTCTGCATTCACTGCATGCCTCTCGTAGAAAATATTCATTCATCTGTCCCAAGCAGACGGTAACTAATGGTATACTATCGATTTAAAATGTGTCTACTTCAATGGCTTGTTATAATCGGTTATAACGGTAAACATCTTAAGTAACTGTATCACGTAAAATGCGGTGTGTCAGTATAATAAACTCGTAAATCATGAGTGTAATAAATATGAAGTCCTTTATCTCGGTGTGCAAACTACCGGCGGGTTACGGAAATCGACGAAGCCGTTCCGACCTCTGTGTCTCAACTGTACGTTATGTGGCATTTTTGGAGATAGCATTGTTTAGAATCTCACATTCGTGCCTATAAAATAACATATTTTGTTTTTATAAAACTCTACTATTTGTTTCGCTAGTATGTGGCGACCACTTTCAAATCCAATATGGTTGCCACAATTATACACATTACACGTAGTTAAGGACTCGCGGACTATACATAAAGGATATATATTTGTTGATTTGGATTGAATGCAGGATTTATTTACATCGAGAAATGAAAAATACAACATATTTGCTCAAGTGATTACGTATAGACACTTACGCTCCAGTGTGGTTACCAGATGTAGAATAAGTCCTCTGCAAATCGCGCTAGATGCAGAGATGTAGGACCCCATCCCAACCCCATCCCGTCATGTTCATTTTTTCATTGTTTGTCGTGCTCATTAAAGGTCTTCATCACAACCTACATAATTTGCAGCAATTCTGCAGTTTCGCAAGTTAGATGGTTCTGGGCCCATTATATATATGCTGTCTCGATGTAAGTTGATGATGAACCGGACATGCTCATTCCTGTTTGGCGCCATATAATCTTGAATTGGTGCGCCGCAAAAAAACCCAGTTCAGTTCAAGTGCTTACTTATAGTAATTAAGTCGGGCGCCTGAGATAATAAATCATGCATACTGGTTAATAAGTCGTACGGAATACTACGGTGGCATAGACGTGACATGTGAGAAAAATAATTTATCTCGTGGCCACGAGTTTTTAAGTCGTGGCCACGACTTATTATGTCGTGGCCACGACTTATTATGTCGTGGCCATGACTTATTTATCTCGTGGCCACGACTTATTATCTCGTGGCCACGACTTATTATCTCGTGGCCACGCCTTATTTATCTCGTGGCCACGACATAATTAGCCAATCAGAAGTGCTGAAAAAAATCGCTAGAAATCGCGACTTTTCACCCATATTTGGGTATGGGCTCAATCTCCCCCCCTATCGGCGCCCCCACCCACCCACCACCCCCATCCGGCCACGCCAGTTTTTTTTTTTACATATTGCTGATTTGTTTTTGGTCCATTCATAGACTTATAGCTATGTTGCCCACGCGAAACTCGATGTTTTTTTTCCTTTTTTTACATATTTTTGTTGTTTTTTTGGTCCATTCATAGACTTACAGGAGCGTAGCTACCTATAGGCCGTGTAGGCCGCGGCCTACACTTTTTTTCTGGAAAATCGAAAAAATAAAAATGCCAAAAATGCAATAGAAATCGGAGGCCTAGGTGGGTAAGGGGCTAAATTACTGTAAATGTTTTCAACTTCTTTTTGATTATAAGATATATCATTTACGGTAAATAGTAAGGATATTGATGCTCTTATAGACATATTCACCGGTACGAAATATACGCCAAAACACACCTCCGACAGTCTAGCTGAAAACAAATCAGAGGGAGCGTGCCCCCCGACCCCCTAGAACGCGGTCTACACATCATATTCAGCCAAGCTACGTCCCGAACTTAAAGCTATGTTGTCCCCAATCCCACACCTCCATGCCCAACCCACTCGAAAACCGATTTTTTTTACATATTTCTGTGTTGTTTTGGTCTATACATAGACTTATAGCTATGTTCCCCCTACTCTCTCCCCGACCCCCACACCCCACACACCCCACTCCGCCGGGGGGAAACGTAGCTATAAGTCTGTGAATAGACCAAAACAACACAGAAATATGTAAAAAAACAAACATCGAGTTTTGAGTGGGTTAGGCGGGATGGGTTAGGCGGCGTGGGTGGGGCGGAGGAGTGGGGGTGGGGGTGGTGCAACATAGCTATAAGTCTATGATTGGACCAAAAACAAATCAGCAATATGTAAAAAAAAAAAATTGGCGTGGCCGGATGGGGGTGGTGGGTGGGTGGGGGCGCCGGTAGGGGGGAGATTGAGCCCAAACCCAAATATGGGTGAAAAGTCGCGATTTCTAGCGAATTATTTCAGCACTTCTTATTGGCTAATTATGTCGTGGCCACGAGATAAATAAGTCGTGGCCACGAGCTAATAAGTCGTGGCCACGAGATAAATAAGTCGTGGCCACGAGATAATAAGTCGTGGCCACGAGATAAATAATTCGTGGCCACGACATAATAAGTCGTGGCCACGAGATAAATTATTTTTCTCACATGTCACGTCTATGCCACCGTAGAATACTGATGTAAACCGGTCCAGAATTTGAGCACGCATGATTTCACCGTAGTATTTTAAAGGGGCCCACGGCAATCTTGAAGTTTTTATCTAGCATTAAAATTAGTTTTATTAAATCCAGTATCGTTTTGACTTTAAACCTGCTTGCATATGATTAATACGGTGGCATAGACGTGACATGTGAGAAAAATAATTTATCTCGTGGCCACGAGTTATTAAGTCGTGGCCACGACTTATTATGTCGGGGACACGACTTATTTATCTCGTGGCCACGACTTATTTATCTCGTGGCCACGACATATTAGCCAATCAGAAGTGCTGAAAAAAATCGCTAGAAATCACGATTTTTCACCCATATTGGGGTATGGGCTCCATCTCCCCCCTACCGGCGCCACCCCACCCCCACCATCCCAATCCGGCCACGCCATTTTTTTTTTTTTACATATTGCTGATTTGTTTTTGCCCATTCATAGACTTATAGCTATATTGCCTGCCACCACCCCCACCCCCAACCACCCCTCCCCCACCCCCTCCCCCACCCCGCCTTACCCACGCGAAACCTGTTTTTTTCTTCTTTTTATTTACATATTTCTGTTGTTTTTTTGGTCCATTCATAGACTTAAAGCTATGTTGTCCCCCACCCCCTCCCATCCCCACACCCCCATGCCCAACCCACTCGAAACCCGATTATCTTTTACATATTTCTATGTTGTTTTGGTCTATACATAGACTTATAGCTATGTTTCCACCTACCCTCTCCCCACCACCCCCACCCCACACACCCCACTCCGCCGGGGGGAAACGTAACTTAAGTCTGTGAATTGATCAAAACAACACAGAAATATGTAACAAAAACCCAGCGGGTTTCGAGTGGGTAGGCAGGGTGGGTGGGGGCGGAGGAGGGGGGCAGGCAACATAGCTATTAGTCTATGAACTTACCAAAAAAAATCAGAAATATGTCAAAAAAAAAAAAAAATTGGCGTGGCCGGATGGGGTGGTAGGTGGGGCGCCGGTAGGGGGAGACGGAGCCCATACCCCAATATGGGTGAAAAGTCGCGATTTCTAGCGATTTTTTCAGCACTTCTGACTGGCTAGTTATGTCGTGGCCACGAGATAATAAGTCGTGGCCACGAAATAAATAAGTCGTGGCCACGAGATAATAAGTCGTGGCCACGAGATAATAAGTCGTGGCCACGAGATAAATAAGCCACGAGATAAATAAGTCGTGGCCACGACTTAATAACTCGTGGCCACGAGATAAATTATTTTTCTCACATGTCACGTCTATGCCACCGTACTAACAACGTTAGAAGTATCGATAACAATTCCTTCGATTACATGTAACGTTGTTACATAGCAAAACACTCGCTAGTTGCATTGCTGCTCCGAAGTCCGATTGCTAAAACAGATAACTTGCTTCATTTATCTCACTCACCTAACATGGAAACATAGCGAACTATTTGTTCATTTACAATGTATATACTTACATGAAATATAACACCCAAACAGTCATTAGGAATAGCAATCGATTGCATGGAATGTTATTTAAATAATATTCAAGATGGAGACCGATTTAGGTTTTTCCTTTTTAATAATAACAAAAGAAAGGTTCTGTTCAGCAGGAACGCGCAATACGTTCCTGTTTGGTTCTGTTCAGCAGGAACGCTCAATACGTTCCTGTTTATACGTTATAGTTTTTCATTTCATTTGTAATAGTTGTCTTTATTTAATAACATTTTGTTTCTAATAGTTATATGGTGTGTATTAAGTGTCTTACATATCAACAGAGTATTACAATTATTACCTCATTCAACATTAATTATTACCTCATTCAACATTAATTATTACCTCAATCAACTTTAATTATTACCTCATTTAACATTAATTATTACCTCATTCAACATTATTACATCATTCATCATTAATTATTACCTAATTCAACATTATTACATCATTCATCATTAATTATTACCTCATTCAACATCAATTATTACCTCAATCATCATTAATTATTACCTCATTCAACAGTATAACCTCATTCAACATTAATTATTACCTCAATTAAATTGAATTATTACCTCATTCAACATTGATTATTACCTCAATCATCATTAATTATTACCTTATTCAACAGTATAACCTCATTCAACTTTAATTATTACCTCAATCAACATTAATTATTACCTTATTCAACATTAATTATTACATCATTCAACTGTATTACCTCATTCAACATTAAATATTACCTCATTCAACATTACTTATTACCTCATTCAACAGTATTACCTCAATCAGCATTAATTATTCCCTCAATCAACATTAATTATTACCTCATTCAACAGTATTACCTAATTCAACATTAATTATTACCTCATTCAACATTAATTATTACCTCATTCAACAGTATTACCTCATTCAACATTAATTATTACATCATTCAACAGTATTACCTCATTCAACATTAAATATTACCTCATTCAACATTACTTATTACCTCATTCAACATTATTACCTCAATCAGCATTAATTATTACCTCGATCAACATTAATTATAAACTCATTCAACAGTATTACCTAATTCAACATTAATTATTACCTCATTCAACATCAATTATTACCTCAATCAACATTAATTATTACCACATTCAACAGTATTACCTCATTCAACATTAATTATTACCTCATTCAACAATAATTATTACCTCATTACCTCATTCAACATTAATAATTACCTCATTCAACAATAATTATTACCTCATTCAATGGTATTACCTCAATCAACATAAATAATTACCTCATTCAACATTAATTATTACCTCAGTCAACAGTATTACCTCATTCAACATTAATTATTACCTCGGTCAACATTAATTATTATCTCATTCAACAGTATTATCTCATTCAACGTTAATTATTACCTCATTCAACATTAATTATTATCAACATTAATTATTACCTCATTCGACAGTAGTATCTCATTTATCATTAATTATTACCTCATTCAACATGAATTATTACTTCAATCAACATTAATTATTACCTCATTCAACATTATTACCTCATTCAACATGAATAATTACCTCATTTAAAAGTATTACCTCATTTAACATTAATTATAACCTCAATCAATATTAATGATTAGCTCATTCAACAGTATTACCTCATTCAACATTAATTATTACCTCATTCAACATAAATTATTACCTCATTCAACAGTATTACCTCATTCAACATTAATTATTACCACATTCAACATTAATTATTACCTCATTCAACAATAATTATTACCTCATTCAACATTAATTATTACTTCAATCAACATTATTTCCTCATTCAACAGTATTAACTCATTCAACATGAATAATTACCCCATTCAAAGGTATTACCTCATTCAACATTAATTATTACCTCAATCAACATTAATTATAAGCTCATTCAACAGTCTTACCTCATTCAACATTAATTATTACCTCATTCAACAATATTACCTCATTCAACATTATTAACTCATTCAACTAATTATAACCTCATTCAACATTAATTATTACCTCAATCAACATTCATTATTACCTCATTCAACATTCATTATTACCTCATTCAACAGTATTACATCATTCATCATTAATTATTACCTCATACAACATTAATTATTACCTCAATCATCATTAATTATTACCTCATTCAACAGTATAACCTCATTCAACATTAATTATTACCTCAATCAGCATGAATTATTACCTCATTCAACATTTATTATTACCTCAGTCAACATTAATTATTACCTCATTCAACATTAATTATTACTTAATTCAACAGTATTACCTCATTCAACATTAAACATTACCTCATTCAACATTACTTATTACCTTATTCAACATTTATCATTACCTCAATCAAAATTAATTATTACCTCATTCAACATTAATTATTACCTCATTCAACAGTGTTACCTCATTCAACATTATTATTACATTAATTAATTATTACCTCAGTCAGCATTAATGATTACCTCATGTGTATGAATATCTGCAGCATATGCGTAATCCGCGTCGTGAAGGCATGTGTATGAATAGCTGCAGCATACGCGTAATCCGCGTCGTGAAGGCATGTGTATGAATAGCTGCAGCATACGCGTAATCCGCGTCGTGAAGGCATGTGTATGCATATCTGCAGCATATGCGTAATCCGCGTCGTGAAGGCATGTGTATGAATAGCTGCAGCATACGCGTAATCCGCGTCGTGAAGGCATGTGTATGCATATCTGCAGCATACACGTAATCCGTCGTGAAGGCATGTGTGCCATCGGCTATAGCACAGTCATTGGTGTCAAAGATGGGTGAAACGTCTTTGTGAAATTCAATGAGAACACTATTAATGGCTTTCTGTTCGGAGGCCGTTTAAATGAAATCAAATTTGAAACGTGATTACCCAACTCCACAATTGTTCCGTGACGATCATAAGCATTGTTTTGATTACATTATTTCAGGATGTCCCATTCGTGGCAAAGTTGGACACGGACTGGATCCAAAAGATCACTATCAAGGGCAAGGCCCCAGAAGGCGCGTCCAGGTAAAATACTATATAAACGAAAAAAGGGTACTGCAGGCATTATATGGGAACGCCGCTTTACTACCTACATGCATGACATCACACATTTGAATACCTGATTTTACATTCTTTCAAAATGAATTTGTGAAACGAACACATTACTGGATAGTGTAATACACATAGTGTATAATGAAGTTACCTGTTTGTAACAGACATGTACTTTGTTAATTTGCAGTATACATTGTCTGTCATAATTTTCCTTATTGGAGGAAATGATTATATAAAGCTATACTTTCTGTAAGAAGATAGGAAGTAAACATAGGATTTTCTTCTTCCCGTCTGGTTAATGTATGCAAAAACACTACTTTTCAGAAAATGTATAACTATATTATAATACCAATTACTGTACATACGTGAGAAGGTTCTAGGCTCATTCTGCATATTTTTTTATCTCGATGTAAATGGAGGGTGGGTTGGGCTGTAATGTTCATTAATAATGGGGCCGTAGAGCCTTTTCAGTAGTGTTATTAGTAACTGGTCCTTTGGGGTCATAAAGCCCAGTCTATGTGGCTTTAATTAGAATACTAACTGCTAGAGGGCGTGAGAAGTGTTTAACATTATATTACCTCTCATGAACAGACTCAATAATACCGAGTCTGCTACTTTTCTCTCTTGTTCGTGTATACTGTTTGTGTATGCTGCTTCCAAGGGATCCCCTTTTCAGTATATTTTGACATTCACACTAGCGTTTGTTAAGGGCTGTGTGGCGTCTGTTAAAAGTCGCCTTGACAGATCAGTAGTGTTATTACTTACAAGTCCTTGGGAATCATCAAGCCCAATCTGTGTGGCTTTAGAGTAAGATACCGCTTAAGCCGGTGCTAGGGGCGTGAGGGGTGTTGCACTTGTCTGCATTTTTTCTCTCTCGTTTGTGAGTGTTGCCTCCGCAGTATCTACTTTTCAGTATGTATTGACGTCAATAAACTCATAGGTTTCTCCAAAGGATGATAATGTCACCCAAATGAGTTTTTCATAGGAGTGTTGCTATTCTGTTCTATTTTTTTCAAAATCATGTTTCAAAGCCTTGATCACACTTTTTCGAGACTTTCCTGGTCCTAAAATTATTATCCCACTGGGAGTTCGACTTGTTCAAGTGAGGAAGTGTCGACTCTTAAGGGTGGCGGGAGGTATGCAGTACTGTTTCTACCCATGTAAAATGAGATGGTCTGCCTATACCACAAAAAATCAACCATCATATATGGCTTAAAATATGCTAAAAATGAGGTAAAACACCATTCAAACAAACCTTAAAGTATTTTTCAGTTTTTGATTGTGTTTTTTTTTATATAAAATATCAAAAGGGTTGTGAACAGGTCAGAGACGGCCCAGATACTCTATAGGATTTCTGTTTTACATTTTCTGATTTACTGATGACATTTCAAGTTCCTGTACATTGATAGACACCATTGACACCATGCTGTACATTGATAGACACCATTGACACCATGCTGTACATTGATAGACACCATTGACACCATGCTGTACATTGATAGACACCATTGACACCATGCTGTACATTGATAGACACCATTGATACCATGCTGTACATTGATAGACACCATTGATACCATGCTGTAAATTGATAGAAACCATTGACACCATGCTGTACATTGATAGACACCATTGACACCATGCTGTACATTGATAGACACCATTGATACCATCCTGTACATTGATAGACCCCATTGATACCATGCTGTACATTGATAGACACCATTGATACCATGCTGTACATTGATAGACACCATTGACACCATGCTGTACATTGAATTCATTGATAGACACCATTGACACCATGCTGTACATTGATAGACACCATTGACACCATGCTGTACTTTGATAGTCACCATTGATACCATGCTGTACATTGATAGACACCATTGACACCATGCTGTACATTGATAGACACCATTGACACCATGCTGTACATTGATAGACACCATGCTGTACAGTTATACTCTAGATGAAACTTATAAGTACCCCAGTTACATTTTTTCCATATCTTTTAAATGAAATATACTTCACCTCCAGGCATGTTATAAGAGACATGGTAGCCACTAAAGCGTCCTCGTGCCCTCTTGTGCCTCCTGTGTATGTATTGGTCATCCATGAATGTGTAGTTAAAATTGTCATCCGCTTATTAGTTTATTACCTTTGCCAGGTTCAGCATCTATCTGCAGAAAGGCGATGAGTACGAGCCAGCAAATATTCCATTCGTGTTTGACGTCAGGTTCAACTTTGGTTCCGACCAGAACAAGATCGTGACCAACCACAAGAAGGAAGGCGGCTGGGGCTCAGAGGAAGGTCGGGATGCTCATTTCCCCTTCGAAACAGAGAAAGAGTTCATGATAAAAATCACTGTGGATGACGACTCATTTAAGGTATACAATAACTATATGATCAGTGTGCCATTTGCATATACAGCGACAATGGTTATAATAACACTAAACTACTTGTACAGTAATGTTTAAGCGAAAAGCTTGATGTACACGGTTGACACATTGACATCACTCTTGAGTATCCCATTATTCCCACTAATATCACGCATAACCATGAGTAACCCACCGATAGTACAAAGCCATGCGTATCCCACCAATAGCACACAGCCATGAGTATCCCACCAATAACACACAGCCATGAGTATCCCATCAATAGCACACAGGTCTGAGTCTCCCACCAATATCACACAACCACGAGTATCCCACCAATAGTACAAAGCCATGAGTATCCCACCAATATCCCACAGCCATGAGTATCCCATCAATAGCAGACAGCCATTAGTATCCCACCAATAGCACACAGCTATGAGTCTCCCATCAATAGTCCACAGCCATGAGTATCCCACCAATAACACACAGCTACGAGTATCCCATCAATATCACACAGCTATGAGTCTCCCATTAATATCACACAACCACGAGTATCCCACCAATAGCACACAACCACGAGTCACCCACCAATATCACACAACCACGAGTATCCCACTAATATCACACAACCACGAGTATCTCACCAATAGCACACAACCACGAGTATCCCACCAATAGCACACAACCAAGAGTCACCCACCAATATCACACAACCACGAGTATCCCACTAATATCACACAACCACGAGTATCCCACCAATAGCACACAGCCATGAGTATCCCACAAATAGCACACAGCCACGAGTATCCCACCAATAGCACACATCCACGAGTATCACACCAATGCGTTACACAGCCACGAGTATCCCACCAATATCACACAGCCATGATTATCCCAACAGTAACACACAGTCATGAGTATTCCACCAGTAGCGCACATCCATGAGTATCCCACCAATAGCACATATCCATGAGTATCCCACCAATATCACACAACCATGAATATACCACCAACAGCACACAGCCATGAGTATTCCACCAATAGCACACAACCACGAGTACCCACCAATATCACACATACATGCGTATCCCACTAGTAGCACACAGCCATGAGTATCCCACCAATATCACACAACCACGAGTATCCCACCAATACTGAATAGCAGATAGCCATGAGTATCCCACCAATATCACACAACCATGAGCATCCCACCAATATCACATAGTCACGAGTATCCCACCAATAGCACATAGCCACGAGTATCCCACCAGTATCACACAGCCACGAGTATCCCACCAATAGCACATAGCCATGAGTATCCCACCAGTAGCACACAGCCATGAGTATCCCACCTATAGCACACAGTCATTAGTATTAAACCAATATCACACAGCCACGAGTATCCCACAATAGTACACAACCTTGAGTATCCCACCAATAACACACAGCCACGAGTATCCAACCAATAGCATACATCCATGAGTATTGACACCAACAGCACACAGCCACCAGTATGCCACCAACAGCACACAACCACGAGTATTCCACCAACAGCACAACACCACTAGTATCCCACCAACAGCACACAACCATGAGTATCCCACCAACAGCACATCACCACGAGTATCGCACCAACAGCAAACAGCCATGAGTATCCCACCAATAGCACAAAACCACGAGTATCCCACCAACAGCACACCTCCATGAATATCCCACTAACAGCACACAACCATGAGTATCTCACCAACAGCACACGACCATGAGTATCCCACCAACAGCAAACAACCATGAGTATCCCACCAATAGCACACAACCACGAGTATCCCACCAACAGCACACGACCATGAGTATCTAACCAACAGAACACAACCATGAGTATCCCACCAATAACACAACACCACGAGTATCCCACGAATAGCACAAAACCACGAGTAGCCCACCAACAGCACACAACCAGGAGTGTCCCACCAACAGCACACAGCCATGAGTATCCCATCAATAGCACAAAACCACGAATATCCCACCAAAAGCACACAACCATAAGTCTCCCACCAATAGTGCAATACTTCTGTTATGCAATTAAGCAAAATTATATCCTTCAACATAGTTTCCAAATAAAGAAACAAGGCATTGAAAGTCGAGCGTCTGCACCATTAAAGTTTACGTCCATTTCTCAAGAACTGTATGCACTAGAACCTTCACATTTCAGTTATAGGTATGCACTAGAACCTTCACATATCAGTTATAGGTATATATTGGGTATTTTCTATGTATATATTGGGTAGTTATAGGTATATATTGGGTTGGGTAGTTATAGGTATATATTGGGTGGTTATAGGTATATATTGGATATATTGGGTAGTTATATGTATATATTGGGTAGTTATAGGTATATATTGGGTAGATATAGGTATATATTGGGTTGGGTAGTTATAGGTATATATTGGGTGGTTATAGGTATATATTGGGTATATTGGGTAGTTATAGGTATATATTGGGTAGTTATAGGTATATATTGGGTATATATAGGTATATATTGGGTAGTTATAGGCATATATTGGGTAGTTATAGGCATACATTGGGTAGTTATAGGTATATACTGGGTAGTTATAGGCATACATTGGGTAGTAATAGGTATATATTGGGTAGTTATAGGTGGTATATATTGGGTAGTTATAGGCATACATTGGGTAGTTATAGGATATATTGGGTAGTTATAGGTATATATTGGGTAGTTATAGGTGGTATATATTGGGTTGTTATAGGCATATATTGGGTAGTTATAGGTATATATTGGGTAGTTATAGGCATACATTGGGTAGTTATAGGTGGTATATATTGGGTAGTTATAGGCATACATTGGGTAGTTATAGGCATACATTGGGTAGTTATAGGTATACATTGGGTAGTTATAGGTGGTATATATTGGGTAGTTATAGGCATACATTGGGTAGTTATAGGTATATATTGGGAAGTTATAGGTATATATTGGGTAGTTATAGGTGGTATATATTGAGTAGTTATAGGCATACATTGGGTTGTTATAGGTATATATTGGGTAGTTATAGGTATATATTGGGTAGTTATAGGTATATATTGGGAAGTTATAGGTATATATTGGGTAGTTATAGGTGGTATATATTTGGTAGTTATAGGCATACATTGGGTAGTTATAGGCATATATCGGGTAGTTATAGGCATACATTGGGTAGTTATAGGTATACATTGGGTAGTTATATGCATACATTGGGTAGTTATAGGTATATATTGGGTAGTTATAGGTGGTATATATTGGGTAGTTATAGGTATATATTGGGTAGTTATAGGTATAAATTGGGTAGTTATAGGTGGTATATATTGGGTAGTTATAGGTATATATTGGGTAGTTATATGCATACATTGGGTAGTTATAGGTATATATTGGGTAGTTATAGGTGGTATATATTGGATATTAATAGGTATATATTGGGTAGTTATAGGTATATATTGGGTAGTTATAGGTGGTATATATTGAGTAGTTATAGGTGGTATATATTGGGTAGTTATAGGTGGTATATATTGGGTAGTTATAGGTATATATTGGGAAGGGCAACTTAAAGTAGCTATCCCACCAACATCAGGCACATTTATGAACAGTTTCTAAACCTACTGACGACAAGGTATATATATACATGTATATGTAATAGATGGAGTATGATCTCATCTCGTTGGTTAATTTAAACACCACTACGCCCAACTCGTTGTTTAAATTAACCAACGAGATGAGATCATACTCCATCTATTACATATACATGTATATATATACCTTGTCGTCAGTAGGTTTAGAAACTGTTCATAAATGTGCCTGATGTTGGTGGGATAGCTACTTTAAGTTGCCCTTCCCAATATATACCTATAACTACCCAATATATACCACCTATAACTACCCAATATATACCACCTATAACTACTCAATATATACCACCTATAACTACCCAATATATACCTATAACTACCCAATATATACCTATTACTATCCAATATATACCACCTATAACTACCCAATATATACCTATAACTACCCAATGTATGCATATAACTACCCAATATATACCTATAACTACCCAATATATACCACCTATAACTACCCAATTTATACCTATAACTACCCAATATATACCTATAACTACCCAATATATACCACCTATAACTACCCAATATATACCTATAACTACCCAATGTATGCATATAACTACCCAATGTATACCTATAACTACCCAATGTATGCCTATAACTACCCGATATATGCCTATAACTACCCAATGTATGCCTATAACTACCAAATATATACCACCTATAACTACCCAATATATACCTATAACTTCCCAATATATACCTATAACTACCCAATATATACCTATAACTACCCAATATATACCTATAACAACCCAATGTATGCCTATAACTACTCAATATATACCACCTATAACTACCCAATATATACCTATAACTTCCCAATATATACCTATAACTACCCAATGTATGCCTATAACTACCCAATATATACCACCTATAACTACCCAATGTACTCTATTTGTTTTGTAGCATGTCCATTTCAGCTCCCTGCCCATACTTTAACTTCCAGTAACTGGTAGTTGTACACTATTTTTTCTGACAGGTGTTATTTGCAATTAAACGATTTACACCTGTGCTATTACAAAAAGAATTTTCATTGACCATGCTAAAATTATATATGACTTACATACTTTGAGAATCAAAACTCTATAGACACAATATAACCGGCTTTAACCAGCCAGACCAATCCTGAAACTGGAGCATCGAATTAAGAGTTACCAACTCATAATTCATTTTACGCATATTCATTCATGGGTATTTTAAGAACCCATGAAAAAGGCTTTACTTTTAATCGCCCATATATATTAGTATATGACCTGAATACCTGGGTAGAGTTTTGATAAACGTGTCTGTAGTGTAATTTTGCTGTTATTCAATGGCGGGTTAGTTTCTTTAAGTGACAAATATGTAGCAAATGCGTGTTTGGCTTTGACGCTCCAACGAACGGGCATATAAATTAGCAATTTTTACATTCAAGTTTTGCATTTAGGAATGCGTTTATTTCAATTCTGAATCCTTACGCTGCAACTAAGGCAGATATTTCATAAAGTAAGGTCAATTGAATTAAAGTTCTCCGGCCATGTTTTGTTTCATGCACATGTTTATGTTGATTTAAATCGAAATCAATCCACAACAATAGATATTTACAATTCACACATTGCAATATCTGTGAAAAGCGGGAATAAGATTTTATTTCATGACGTAGAAAACTTTAAACATGTAAATTAATCCACAGGTAAATGTATTGATCAATTATCTGGCAATAGTTGTGCAGCTATACAATTCAGAGTTACCTCATTTTCCCGTGCAGTCACGCAGTGGTAAAAGTAGCATCTACGTCATGCAAATAATGCTTATTTTTACATACAGCTTAGTAGCGGGTTTAAATATATGTTTCTCTCCGGGACTATCAAGAAATGTTCATTTGATGTTGTAGAGGTAAATTTGATAATTGATAATACTACAAAAAGGGCGGCCATTCATCTTTAAACGTCTCATTTAATGGCAAAGTTGGTCATAAGTTGCACCAACTGAGACCTCGGTGAGACATTACAGAATTATGTATGAGTAATACCTCCCCTATAATGCCATCTCCTTGTATTTAGCAGAGACTATTAAAGATCATTTAATGTTAGAAATCCATAAGATAAAATACTTTTTTTATACCAGTATGTAATAAAAAATAATATCCTTTTGTTTTCTTCAGGTAAAGGTTGATGGTGAGACGTTACTGGATTACGAACAAAAACTGCCCGACAAGATGATCAATTGTATACGAATTGATAACAACGTGCACCTGACGAAGGTCAACCTCCGGTAGACGGACACTTGTATTAAAGGACCATTCTGTACAGATTTCAGAATTAATCAAAAACTCTCCATGCCTTGCAATATGTCAAACAAACTCTCCATGCCTTGCAATATGTCAAACAAACTCTCCATGCCTTGCAATATGTCAAACAAACTATCCATACCTTGCAATATGTCAAACAAATTCTAATGCATTCATGAATGCAATGCAGTGGACAAAGATAGATCGAGAACAATTAATTCAAATTCAGAACTATTTATAACAAAACTATTTTTAACTAAACCTTTTTTTATACACAATATTTTGAAATTGTTTATTTGCAATTTCAATTTTCACGTATTAGATGCAGATGCCGTGAACTTTTCGTTTTGAAAGGGCATTTTTCATTTTAATTTCAGTTAAGGCGCGAAAATCAGAAAAATTCAGAAAAAATTTGTCAAATTGTCAAATTGTCCATTATGTAAGAATTAGATGAGTAACTCAGAAACAATTTTTCTTGCACTGTTTCTGTATAACAAATATACCAGTGAACTTGTGTATCGAATAAATTATTAAACATAGAAAAGTTAGTGAGTTTCAAGTTTTATTTATTCCTTACCACTGTCGCAGACCATACGTTTTGACAATGTTCATAAGAATCACATGCCTGTAGCTATGACAACACATTCTATAATAATATGCTAAGTTAGGGTTATACTCGATCTTAACATATGTGTACACGTTACTATGGCAACACATTCCTTGATAATCCACAAACTAAGGACACTGAAGAGTTGATCCCAGTCGTATCACAGCTACACGTCCACTCTGTTATTGGAAATGAGGCTCATTTTCACCCGATATAAAATGTGCTGTTTTAAAATAATTTACATACCAGTTGAAATCAAGAGCAACATTAGGCTGGGACAAGATTTATTAAAATATTTAAATAAAACATGTAATTCCTTGAGTTGACCCTCTGACTTATTTTTTGATACAAACTTTTTTTCTGTCTATATAATGCTTGTAAAATAAATTTAACTTGCCCAGCAGCTTCAGAAGTTGCTGAGCATGTTCATCCTACAATTCATTCTTCATTCTTCATAAACTATATCACCGTGGGGAGATGCCAAACATGGCCCAGGAAATGTATGTGTATTTATGTGTATGCTGATCAGATACTTCATGCCAAATATACAAGTTATTGGCTCATCAAATTTGGAGATTTGATTGCAATGTTGTTTAACGGTCAACACAGTATATGTTATTTAGAGCTGCCCAGTGAAAGGGGAAGGATACATAGTATTCCGGGATATCTGATCTACCACTATTCGCCTAAGAGTGGGGCAGATTCCTGGATTCCTATTGCCATTAATAGCGAATAGATTACTACCATAGATTACTATGGTTCTTTAACATGCTCAGTGGATAGATTTTTAGACATTTTCCGTGGTCATCAATGGCCATAACTCCGCTAGTCCGATATGGCTATGTGGTAAAGTTTGATAAAGATAGGATGAAAAATGAAGGCCCTACCGTATTAACGAGGCAAATTATAGCATTTTTAACTAAATCAAGAGCCATAACTCCTCTGTTACTGGTCCGACTGGTCCAACATAGAGCTAAAAAAAATATATATATATATAAAAGAGTCATAAAAAATCTGGTAAAGTTTGGCAAAGATCATATGCAAAATGAAGGCCCTATCGTATGACGAGCCAAATTATAGCATTTTTAACAAAATCAAGGGCCAGAACTCCGCTGTTACTTGTCCGATCTGGCTGGGTTTCGAACTTGACCGAGCCTTTGTTGACATTAACAATCTGATAAAGTTTGGTAAACATCGGATGAAAAATGAAGGCCCTATCGTCTTCAGGAGGCAAACTATAGCATTTTTAAATAAATCAAGGGCCATAACTCCGCTGGTACTGGTCCGATATGGCTGGTTTTCGAACTTGTTCGAGCTATTAACGACATTAACAATCTGAAATAGTTTGGTAAAGATCGGATGAACAATGAAGCCCCTAACGTCTTAACGAGGCAAAATATAGCATTTTTAACTAAATCAAGGACCATAACTCCGCTGTTACTAGTCCGATATGGCTGGTTTTTGAACTTGTCCGAGCTTTCATTGATATTAACAATGTGGTAAAGTTGGTAAAGATAGAATGAAAAATGAAAGCCCTATTGTCTTAACGAGGCAAAATATAGCATTTTGAACTAAATCAAGGGCCTTAACTCCGCTGTTACTAGTCCGATATGGCTGGTTTTCGAACTTGTCCGAGCTTTTATTGATATTAACAATCTGATAAAGTTTGGTAAAGATCGGATGAACAATGAAGCCCCTATCGTCTTAACGAGGCAAAATATAGCATTTTTAACTAAATCAAGGGCCATAACTCCGCTGTTACTAGTCCGATATGGCTGGTTTTCGAATTTGCTCGAGCTTTCAACAACATTAACAATCTGATAAAGTTTGGTAAAGATCGGATGAACAATGAAGCCCCTATCGTCTTAACGAGGCAAAATATAGCATTTTTAACTAAATCAAGGGCTATAACTCCGCTGTTACTAGTTTGATATGGCTGGTTTTCGAACTTGTCCGAGCTTTTATTAATATTAACAATGTGGTAAAGTTTGGTAAAGATAGGATAAAAAATGAAGGCCCTATCGTATTAACGAGGCAAAATATATCATTTTTAACTCAATCAAGGGCCATAACTCCGCCGATACTGGTCCGATCTGGCTGGTTTTCGAACTTGTCCAAGCTCTCTTGACAGTAACAATCTGGTAAAGTTTGATAAAGATCAGATGAAAAATGAAGGCCATATCGTCTTAACGAAGCAAAATATAGTATTTTTCACTAAATCAAGGGCCATAACTCCGCCGATACTTGTTCGATCTGGCTGATTTTCATAATTGTCCAAGCTTTAATTAATATTAACAACCTGTTAAAGTTTGGTAAAGATTGGATGAAAATTGAAGGCCCTATCGTCTTAACGAGAAAAAGTTAACGGACGGACGGACGACGGACAACTCGTCATGCCATAAGCTCTGCTGGTCTTCGACGCCTGCGCGTAAAATGACCTTTTTATTGCCTGTCTGTCTTCGGAATTCAATTCAATTCTTTATCAGGAAATACTGTTTACATATGGTAAAAGTACAGTTGTGATCCTAGAAGTAAACAATAAATGATTATGAATAAAAATATATGGCAGTATAGTTTAACTTATATAAGTTGTCTCTATGAATTATCAAACTAGCATTATAATTAGAGACTTGTGTTTTTAACAAACATTTAGAAATTAATGCACATATATTTTCACATTCTTGTTTTGACTCTGGGTTAAGTATTATTTTTGCTATCTGCATATCATCATGCTTGTTTAACTTAAGAGAATTTATTGGGGTGAAATTATCTCTATCTTGTTTAAACTCTATCTTGGTCACGGGGCAAAGAATAGGGCCACTGCAGATCCCTTTGGAGGGGTAGGCAGAGGGGTAGAATCCCCCCAAATTTATGTTCATTTTATCACTTTTTGTTCATGTTCATTAAAGGTCTTCATCATGATCCCTGTATTGTTTCAGGTGCTATCTCGCTCGCATCAAAAGAGCAGTGGCAGAAAAACAATAACGTAGCTCCAGCGTAAATGGAGTTTCTACGATAGAATTTGCAGCAACTCTGCAGTTCAGGGTGAGAAGGTTCTAGACCCATTTTCCATATTTTATCTCGATGTACAAGGAAGATGAGCCTGGCATGTTCATGCCTTTTAGGCGCCATATAACCTTTTCATGTGTTGGTGCGCCTTAAACCCCCAATTCAATTCAATTGTTAAAACTTATGGCAATGTAGCAGTAAGTGTAATTCATCCTCAACCATGTGTTGTTACAAAGTCTGTCTTCGCGTCTAGTTTTTGGTCTTGTATATCTTCCTCTTTCAATTTGTAGAGTATGCTAGCTAATTCTTAATCGTGTAAGTTCTTTAACTTTTGTTTTTGGAATATTAAACTTTAAATATTTTTTCAAACCAACATCTTTGACTTATATTAGAGAGAACTTGATGTTTACTCTCTGTAACATGTTTTAAACTGTTCGTATGTGATACAGCAGATTCTATTTTTTGTTGTTTAATATTAGATTAGCATGAATTGATGTCAAAATTATTTAGTGTAAGATTATATTCGGTGGCACTGTCATCAATAACTTTAAACGAATAGATGTACACTGTTACCACCAAACCAAAATTTAACGATTCCAGAACGAGGTTTGGATGAGGTAGCTGACGGCTGCGGGTAAAATATACGTTCGCTCTTGAAATCATTTAAAGTCACAGCTTCCACGACACCTTTCAGTTTCGGTGCTTCGGGTATCCGTTCTAGTTATAGGCTATGAGCCAAGTGGGGTGGTCGGTACCATTTTGGGGGACGAAGGCTCATAGTGATTTTTAGTAAGGTAAAACCTCCTAGTTTTGGAAAATGTATGATAGCATTGTGTAATTCTTTGCCAAACATGTGTTATCTCCCCTTTTTTTACCCTACCCTTAAAAACACACAAAACTTGATTGTTCTATAACTAATTTTCTCTTTGGTAATACAAAACAATCTTATTAACAGAAAAAAAATACGACTGGTTAACCAATAAATAAACTCTACAAAGAAAATTTATCAAGCAATATGTTTTTTTTTTGTGTTTTTTTTTTTAAAGAAAACGTCTAAAATAACAGATTATGATACAAACAAACATACTTAATGTGTGTTTTTTATTATATTTTTACCTCACACAACTGATATAAAGAGACTAATGGTTATATAGGATATCATTGGTAGATATGTGGTATCAGATCTGTTTATAATCTCTAATCTCCCACTTAGTTTTAGCAACATATTGACATGTATTGTACGTAATACATGAATGTAAAGCCTTAGTTTAAAAGTAATAATGTTGTTACCCAGCTAGTGTATTTTTAAATAAGGATTTGAATTGAATGTAGTTTAACGGCTCATCAACACAGTATAGGTCATTTAAAGCCGCCCCAGAGAGAGCGGAAGGATACATAGGAATCCGGGAACCTGCCCTACTCTTATTATCGAATAGATTCCTATGGTTCTTTAACGTGCTCGGAGGATAGACAGATACACGGGACCGCCCGGTTTACGTCCCCATTCGACGGACGGGGCTAAGGGAAAGTGTCTTGCCCAAGAACACACCGACGGAACTCAGTGGCAAATCCGCCGCGCTACCGACTGCGCCACGCCACGCCACGCCAGCCCTCATAATAAGGATTTGAGAAGATAGATGCCAGTATTTACATCAGAGTTTTGTATCTTCTTTTTGGTTGCATATCAACAGCATCCGAAAGAAATGCAGTTTAACAAAAATAATAAAAAAAAGATAATGGGTCCTATAGAAACCACAGCACTTGTCATTGAATGCTACATTTCCTGTTCGAATGTTATAACACTTTTTTACACAATGACAGGTGTTCTTTAAAAGTGAAATACTTATTAAAACTAACTAGGTATTTCTACAATATATAATTAGAATATTTATTTGGTAATTGTGAAAGGTAAATCGCGAAACTATTCGCTACAAGCGTAGTTTATTGTACAACAACCGTATACTGAATAAATTAAAAGAAAATGTCGGCATACTCAATTGAACCTGTTTGAATGTAGAGTAAATATAGTTTAGTAGTAGAACATTCAATAATATCAGTTAATGAACTAAATATAGACCTGATGCACTTCGCACTTGTTCCCGAACTCATTATGTATAATTAATACAGAATCAACAGATGATCATTTAATCAGTCTAAAGACATATGAGTCCTGGCAGATGCTACTGACGGCTGCATAGACTAGACAACATCAACCCATACTGGATATATCAAAAAACAATTAAAAACAATCAAATCACAAATATATATTACCGTGCACAATGCAGAATTGTATTCTTAAGAGACTTAGCGAAACGAAAGGCTGAGGTAATCATTATAGATGAAGCTCCGATCAGGTTCATTGGCAAAAAAAGCCAACAAGCACGCAAAAAGTTCTTAAAAAATAAAGCTTTGAGTGAGTGGAAAAGACGCTTCTAAAACGTGTAGTCAGAAAGTACAGTTCTAAGATCTTGACAGTAGCAAGACTTTGTAGAGATATAGTGGTTGAACGGCATATTATCAATGCACATGCTACAAACGCTAAACACAAGCTAACGAAACTATAGAAGATAAAGTCTTCGCAGAGAACATAGATTCAGATTATTATCATATAAAAGAGTGAACACTGAAACATGTAATGAATCAACGCAATATATTAGATCAGAAATTATGTCTGATCAAAACGTCGTTCGTGTTCTATCCTGATTGCGAAACTTGAAGAACTGGTGAAAGCTAAAGGAGTGCAACAACTAAAGGAATCGTCTAGACAGCATATGTGTAGAAAGCTTGATTCTGAACTATGTGACTGTCTTACTATCTCTCCAGACAACAATGGCAAATCATTGGCTGTTTTAGATTGTCTAACATTGCAGGATGTTGTGAGAGAGAATCAAAGTTAAAAGAGAGAACCTACAACCTTGAAGTTTAAGTCCACACACATTAGCCGTTTCAGTGGCAAGACCTCTCCAATTATGATCAATGATTAAGAACGGACAAGTCATGGCCATATTATCCCTTTTATATAAAACAGAATCATATATAGTGCGAGGCTATATGATCAACGATTCACTCTTGGTCGTCTTGATCCTGAGAAAGCCATCAAGAAATATCAAAAGGATTGTTAAATATTTCTGTCACGATATCAAATATGATGTGACCTCTAGACGGCATAACCTCCTAAACATCGGTCGCTCCTTAATGCTGCTAAACCCTCACTGGCTGGCAATGTTGTTACCATTCAAACACTGAACAGGCAAGAACATGGAGTGTCTTACTCAATGTATACTGAAAGTGGAATCCCTTGGAAGCAACAAACACAAACAAGAGATTAAAGTAGCAGACTCGGTTTTGCTGAGTCTGTTCATGAGAGGTGATGTAAAATGCAACACCTCTCACTCCTGCTAGCACCAGCTTAAGTGATATTCGACTGACATATTGAACATTGACAACTCTTTCTTTCCAACTATGGCTAATTATATTTATCCTAAAGAACTTCAGCTTAACAAAGCTAATATATCTGATAATAACGCTTCGTTTCTTGATTTAGATCTCCCGATTGAAAATGGTAACATAATTAGCAAAATCTATGACAAGAGAGATGATTTTAATTTTGACATTGTTAATTATCCATACTTGGATGGGGATGTTCCCCGAGCAACTTTTATGGGGTGTATGTGTCTCAACTTATTCGTTTTTCTAGAGCTTGTACTCGAGGATTTTAATATTCGTAATCGTTGTATAACTAAAAAGTTACTCAATCAGGGTTACCGTTACCATAAACTTCGTAAAACCTTTGCAAAATTGTATTATCGTAACCGTGATCTTCTTTCCAAATATAAAATAATTTAAGGACTCCTCTGCGACAAGGACTATCACAACCTGACTTCTATGGTGATGTGATTTATAAACTTCGTAAGATTCTTGGTCATGATCACTTTCATACTATCTTTGTTGAACTTGTTAAAAAGTTTATCAAAAGAGGTTATGACACTATCATTTTGCAACGTACTGCATGCTTTGTGGTGGACCCTTTTACAGTTCGCCACTATACTTTCCTCTTTAATTGTACGATGACCGGACAGGCTGTTGACCCTATGATGACGCCTACCTAAATCCCATTGGGACGGTGGCGTTTGATGTTTGTCTATGATCTTTCTTGTCTTGCCCTTAATGGTTTATTCTCTTACTGCTCTGGCTTCTGTCAAGTCACTGAGTACCTTCATTGTGGCTTTCTAGGCTATTGTTTTTTTGTATTATATTAACACGAGCATATTGTGTTTTACCTATATTGCCTATTGATGCTGCCTTGTTGGTTAGAGATTAGATCATGGCGGAGATTTCTTTATTTACACTGTCCTGTTTTAATGGGATGGCAGTAGGGTAAGTGTGAGGTTTGGTGCACCCTAGAACCAGTTTAATCCCCCAGTGGCCTACTTTGCCACTGACCGTTCCAAGGCGGTAGCCCTATTGTCAACCCTTTTGTGTTTGTGATGTCGTCTGCATTTATTATTGCTTTTGCCTTTGTCACAAAATGTCACGGGTAGAGCGTATTGGTCGTACATAGCTCTTGTAAGTTGTTAGTTACACCCTAATCTATTGTTGAGTTGAAACAAATTCGCAACATCCATGATATATTCATGTAACACGTAAAAGCGTACACATTTTAAGTGGCCACCAGAGAGGCCGTGTCATAAGTTTAGTTTTGTGCTAACGCATGTAAACGTATAGGTCTATCTTCCTTAAACGGCAAAACTGTGTAAGGGGCCTCTCGTGTAGATTTTAATACTGCGAATTTAGCCACGTATGTCACGGACTGAACGGCGGAAATAATGGTTTGGGCGTAATGTTTTAAAACCCCTTGTCTTCTAGTTCGTGCCGGGATTGCTTGATAGTTACTTTGTTTGGAGCAGAAGTTGGACGGCGAAATTCACAGGCAATATGTGGTCAGTATTTATTTTGTTAGTTTTTAGCGTACATTTGTATTAAGTGGGCGGCGCCATCTTGGTTGGCGGTTACGACATCCGGTTAGCTTTGATGTTTCTCAAACATTAACTTTAGACTTGCATATGATTTTGAAGTTACTTTATTAGATGTAATTATTGTAATTGATCATTAATTGTAAAACAATATTAATTTGATAACAGTGGATAATAGGTGCATTAGTTAACGTTGGCGTATAACTCAGTGATTGTAATACACGATTGTTAACATTAGTTAACAATGAGATGAGTGACTAGGATAAATGTTCGACGCGTATGCATAGCGTTGTATAATGTGGTCATTAGTTGACATGCGTACATGCATAACTCAGTGAGTGTAATATACGAGTGATTTGATAATGTTTTATATTACATGTATTAGGGGCATTGATTTACAGCGACGTACATGGCGTATACATGGCGTTGTAGAATATGTATACATTGCTACTCATCATTAGTACAGCTTACATATATTTATTGAATAATGATTTGTTTGGGTAATGATAATTATGCAAGATTTTATGTGTGTCAACTGACATCTAAAACGTATGTATAATTACAGCCTAAGCCATCCAGGGTTGGAGTAGAGCTAAGCTTCCACGATTAACGTAAAGAGCGGAGGAGACGGTCCCCGTACCTGCGCAGCATGACCAGGTTTTAGTAGCGACAACCCCCGGGACACAAAGTGGGCCCGTTATCAATCCTCACTGGAGGAACATCACCCACAACCTCAGTGGAGGTTAATCATCTTACATAGCGCGTCATCAACCCTTATAGAAGGCATTTGATGACAATCACCCATTGGATTCGCGCATCATCATCTTCATGAGCTCTCGCGCATCACAGTTATCGCGCTAGATCATAGATCAACATTTATAACTTTAAACAACACATTAGTGTCGTATACATTCAGTATTTGTTACAATACTAAGAACGTCTTAAACGTTCATGAGAACATTCTTTTCATAATTCATCTGTGTATTCGCTTGTTTGTTTTAGATAATTGTATATATATTTAACATATTTTAAAAGTTGCATTAAACGTATGTAAATGCATTCACCGTCATTGATTCTTTCCTGAGTTAGCCCCCAACCATTAGGGTCATCCTGTGACAGACTTCTTGTTTGTCTGTTTGCGTGTTTGTTTCTGTGTTTTGTGGTTGACTGTCCTCGTTGAATGCTACTTTCCCTGTCCGATCTTTTTATATTTCTTTTTAAAGCCACAAAGATTAGACTTGATGATCCCAAATGACTAGTAAGTAATAACACTACTAATTTGTAGTCGGGGCGACCTTTTACGGCCGCCAAACAGCACTAAACAAACGCTAGTGCAAACCTTGAAGAAAATATAGCCCAGTGTCTAACAAAATCTGCTACAATCATGAATCAGTCAATTCTACTTCCATCCAATATACAGCTTACTGTATTCACAAAATCTAGCTTCGGATAACTTTTATTGATTAGAAGAGAGTCTGTCTTGCAAGGGGACCGCTCAAGTTCATTGAACCACTGTAAAATCCAGATAATATGGACCACATCTTCCCAAATTGCCTCTTCCCATCATTGAAAAGCCAAAGAACAATACAGATTACACAAAAAGACCAACTGGAATTTTATGTTGCTGGTCAGAGAGTTGGTCCTTTAATTGCATGCACTGCATCCATTCAGAAATGAAAGAGGACGCAGAGAATACTCGAAAACACATTTTATGGTTTCTTACTCTGCATGAAGATATTGAGACGCAGATGATACTTAGTATGACTGACTGGTGTGTCACAAGATACCACTGGTTACTTTCCAAACATCAATGCTTCCGCCATGGATTTAACAACAGTGTTTGCATTTTAAACCATTCAAGAATAATAAGGAAGGAATTGTACTTGCTAAAAGTTGTAGTTGACATACATCAAGTCCTTTATGTTATGCAAAAGCAGCTGAAACATCATGGAAGCATAGGAAATGTTATGCAAACATTATTCTTTGATTAGGTTAATTTCATACTATTTGAAACGCTATGTCGGTTCTTGGTAAACGTTTTCAGAATGCCAGAAATGCCTGTGAAATGATCCAACAACGCCGATTGCAATAGAAAGAGGCTAAAAATGGGATAAGGACAAGCTTGTTCTTGATTGGATGTATCTCGATCTGCTAGAATGCAACTGCACACGAAACTGTGTTAAATTGTTTAAACAAAAAGTACATAGCATACACTACAAGAAGAAATTAATATTTACATATTTGTTCCGCACTCGTTCTAATATCGGGGCCATTTCTCTACCTCGGAAGATATTACCCGTATCTCAAAAACACTGGTTATTAAACCCTATGTATTTTAAATCGTTGATGCAACATATCTGTGTACTCAGTGCAACGACATTGTACAGTTTCGACAGCTCTGAGGTATATGTTTGTTAGAATGGCATGTATTACATTTAAGAACAATGTTAATTTGATTATGAGTTTGTAATATTGCTTATGCATTTGTTTGTATAATTTATCTCTTCTACTTAACTATACTATTTTGGAAAAATCAAAGCACACATCACTTTAGATCCCTTTTTGAGTCAAGCCCCTGTAATGATCATGACAAATAAAACATAAGTCTGAGGGAAGCTACCCTTCTGCCAAGGTAGGCAGTTGTCCTCTTCTTGCTCGGAAACAGCATGGGACCAGTACGACATGACAAACATTAATTTGACTACAGTAGTGTGACATAGGTGTAGGAACTGGTGGTAGATGTGAGGTGAGTCATCTCCCAATAATCTAACAGGGTTACGGAGTATGCTTTTCTCCCCAACCCCATTACTTTTAATATAATTATATGCTGACCCCAAAACATGTGATTGTGTCTTGCAACTGTTCTGCCCCAATCCCCTGCCCCACCCACCCACCGTCACTTATACGCTCATAAGCAGCTGTATACATGTATAACACAAATTCGGATAACACTTAACCAATGGCATATTCAATGTTTTTGCCTGATATCTATATAAACCTTTTTGCGATAGCAAATAAATAAGTTGAATACTATGTTACTAACTTCTAGGGTTTTTGTTTTGTTTTCAAAACATGCTCGTCAACACAGAAATCTAAAAGTTTACCATTCATAAACTATAAAAGATAATTTAATTTGGTTTTCTGAAATAGAATTTCAAGTTATTGAACTAGATGTATGTTAATTTCATGACTATACCTTAACATTTTACAAAGCTTTGAAAGTTAGAGATTACTACTATACAACAGCATCACTAAAATCGAGCTTTTCGTGTTTTAAAAACAAGGGGAGATAACACACATTTGGCAAAGAGTACTACAACGCTATCATACATTTTCCAAACCTAGGAGGTTATACCTTACTAAAATCACTATGAGCCTTCGTCCCCCCAGATGGTACCGGTGGCCCAAATTTTGGGTCCCGGCTCATAGCCTATTAATCATCCCAGTAGTATTCAGCCGTTTTTAAAGCATGCCACCATGTTAGACATATATATAGTTTTGATAGTTATTGTTAGTTTTGTTAGTTGTGTTAGTTATTACTAGTTTGATAGTTTTCAATAGTCTAGTTTTAGTTTTTACTTTCTGTTAATTACTAAGAGTCCCTAATTTCACATATTGGTCAGAATGCAGAATTCAATATGTGAAATCATTTGTCTAGAAAAAAGAGTATGATAATGGACCTTTGGAAACGGCTGAGCACGACACATACGAAATATTGCAGTCTCGGTTTGATTGAGACTGTTCATGAGCGGTAGTGAAATATGCTAGCTACCGCTCACGCCCTCTAGCCCAGGGTTGGGCAGAACTCAATATTCATAAAATCAATAGTACACAATTTTAACCATTCCGAAGATGGCATGCATACGGCGGTGGACATGGAGTTATATGCTTCCCCATGTCGTACGGCGTATGGTCCCAGTATCTAATAAAATTAAATGCCCAGAAGAGCGAAATAAACATAATGGAATTTAGTCGGGAGCAGCGGTTATGAAGCCTGCGTATCACAAGTAACAGCCAAAAGACTAAATTAAAAAGCAGACAACATATCCTATAAGTGGTTAAACAATACCCAGGGCCTTTTAGTCATTCATTGTGCAGTTTCTTTGTTCAAACATCTTAGCAAATATCAGTGAGTGTTTTGTTTGATCAGTTCTGGGTAATTGCAGCTCCACATTACATCTGTTGGTTTAAGAAATGCTACAAAAGCTCTCCTACAATGCATACTGTTACATCTTATATTTGAGGCTTTTGTAGAATCATCCAATCAGGTTCAATACTTTGTTTTGGTGATGATATAACTTCTTACTTTCTTTGTACCAAATTAATGTCGTTGACGCTTACAAGTTCGTTGAAACTACCTGTTGTTGTTGCTCACATGGTCCAAATTAAGGCCATTGAAGCGTGCAGATTGAAATTGTCTTCTTTGTACCAAATTAATGTCGTTGAATCTTACAAGTTCGTTGAAAAGTTAGTTGTTGTTGCTCACATAATCCACATTAGGGCCGTTGAAGAATGCAGGTTGAAACTGTTTTCTTTCTATCAAATTAATGTCGTTGAAGTATACATTCACGTTAATTGAAACTAACTGTTAATTTGGTGTTGCTCGAATAAGTCCGTGGAAGCAAACAGGTTGAAACTGTTGTCTTTGTACCAAAATAATGTCGTTGAAGCATAGAAGTTGGTTGAGAACTTGTTGTTAATATGGTATCTATAATTGCCGTTACAGCATGCACGTTGAAGGGTCAATCATCGTTGATGTTAAGTGCAACGGTTAGCTTTCTCGTTGATACTGGTACCGTTTTGTTGTTTCAACACGTTGATGTTGAAGCACGGTTTATCTATAGATTTACTGATTGGTTGGACTTCTGAAGGGGAGTCACTTTCATTGTCAACAAAAAGTTGGAAAAATATAGACAATTAAAGATATTGAAAAACATAGAAAAAGAGTGCTAGAATGCTGATCTTGAGCTTTGGCTTAATCTTGATCTTTTGGACTTAGAACTTTTTGAATCATTTAAATTTTTGGGAATTCGTAATCTTTTTGGTGAATTTTACAGAAAAACACTATCGAAAGAATTTGGAGAACTAGCTGAGAGAGAGAGAGAACTGTTTAACAATATACCTGTGGCTTTTAGATTTGTAATTTTCATACTTGAAGAAATATAATAACAAAATATTGAATATGTAAAAGAAATCTGCGGTTTTAATAAACTGGAATAAAACAAATAGTACTGGACTTTGATTTGTGTTTGTTTATTTTGCCGGTCATATTACCGTGTATATAGTATAACTTTGTGCCACCTTACGAGTAGCACTGGTGGCAGCGACAATTTAAAAATTAGAACACTCCCCTGATTTTGTACACTGGTGTTCAGCGGCGGGATTAGCATGATTAGTGACTTTAACACAGCCTTCGAAAATCTGCTTTCATTAACTTAAGCATCATGTAATGATGTTGTTTGCATTTGTGTTTGATGAAATTCAGCCTGAATTTGTCGAATGAATATTTTGGAATTTGTCAAACATTGGACTATGGATTCTGCGTCGATCTCCTACTTTAACTATTTTAATATCTGTATTTGTCCTGATCAGTACAGCCAATATGTCGACACACAGAATACAAATGTATGGGGAGAGTGGATCTCCCTGTCGGCAGCCTCGGTGAATAGAAAACCACTCCGATAGATGGCCATTAACTAAAATGCCAGATTTAATGTTTGTGTAAAAATACATTTATCCATTTTCTTATATCTTGTCCAAACTGAAAAAAGGTTAAATTTCATCAATAAAAGACCGGGAGACGGTTTCAAAAGCCTTTTCAAAGTCTGCAATAATTAATAATCCTGGTATATCTTTTTTCTCAGTGTAATAAAACAAATCATAAATGGATCGTGTATTTTCACCTATATATCTCCCCGCCAAAAAGCCAGTCTGATCATCATTTATAAGCTTTTAAATGCTGTGCAATGCATGCTGATGATAATTTATAAAAAACAGTTTAATAAAGATATTGGTCTCCAGTTTTTTAAATAACGTCTATCTTTGTTTGTCTTTGGTATACATGTTATAATGCCCTCCTTTTGAGTGACTGATAATTCACCTTTAAATAAACCATGGTTAATAGATCTCAAGAGGAAAATTCCAGAAATATATATCCAGAAAAACTTATAAAATTGAATGGTATAACCACTCGAGCCAGGGCTCTTAAGATTCTTTGCCTTTTTTAAACAGAATAACAGTTCATGTACTTCTACTGGGCCTTCTAGATTGTGTTGTTTCTCTCTAGTTAGCTTGGGTATAGGAACATCTCTAAACAATTAATTTAAACTTATATTTTTTACTGGTTCGTGTGAATACAAGGAGTGCTGAAAGTTTCTAGTTTCTTTTAAAATAGAATCATGCATTTTTTAAATATGTCCGTCAATTGAAATGAGGGAAGGTATACATTTACTTACAAAATTCCTGTTTTCTAAATTACAAAAACATTTATTACTTTCTCTCCTTCATCTAACCATTTAGCTTTTGACCGTGTCTTAAGTCCATCCAGTTTTTTTTTGTCTCAATTCAAATAAACTTTTCCTTTTGCTTTCTAAGCTTATTAAATCAATATCTAATTGTTTTTCCAATATCTCTGTTTCTTGTAATAGTTTTGCTTCAGTTTTTTTTTTAAGGAGCGAGTTGTTAACTTTCCAGTAAGATCTCCCCTTTATAAACTTTCCAAATACAAACGATATAGTTATTATTGAATGGTCGGTTCGATAGGCAGGTAAAATGGTACTATCTTCAATGTCGGTAAATAAATGTTCAGATACTAAAAAAGGTAAATCTAGTCTAGCCATTTTATTTGTATTTTGACGTCTCCATGAGAACCCCTTTTTATCAAAATGTAATTCTCTCCAGCAGTCAATCAAGCTACAGTCATCGATAATGGTTTTAACACTTTCTCTAGCTTTGGATTATTTATGTTAACATAGTAATGAGTATCGACTTGAGGATATAAAACCAGATTAAAATCGCCTGCTAGAACAGTTTCATTTCCAAATCTATCGATATCTTGTTTAATGTCCATATAGAAATCTGATGTATCTTTATTTGGACCATAAATATTTATTAAAGTCATCCTTTCTTCATTAATCGTAACATCTAAAATCAGCTTGTTACAATCTGTATCCCTTCTTGTTTATGTAATTTGTATTCAAAACTGTTATTAAATAAAATTGCAACCCCTCTAGATTGACTATTAAAATGATTAAAGAAACATTCATATCCCCATTCTGCACGTATATCATTTTCATCTTTATTTACAAAATGTGTGTCCTGTAAGAAATATACTGAAAAGGACTTTTCTTTTAAAAAATGGAAGACATCTTTACGTTTGTTTCTATCACTGAGGCCTTGGACATTCATGGATATAAATATGACCTTTTCAGACATAATTTAAGAAGACCAATGCTCTTGCCCAATGCTTGATGTCTGGTCAGACTCAACAAAAAAGTCTGTGCAACACGTGTGATAGAGAAAATAAAACACATAATCAGTCTGAAAAATAATAAAACTTTGTTCCCTATGGCCTGGTCCCACTGAAGTGTCAGAAAAGCAATAAAATACATGCAAAAAGGAAAAATGATAAATATTTACATACAATGAAAAAAGGGAGTTATCCATCAAACATCTGAAATCATCTTTTTTAATTTAAATACTTAAATCTACAATCTCTACAAGTAAAAGAACAATATACAGATTCTTAAATTTCTCATTCTGGAAAAATGAAGTTTAAACTATGCAGTTAGTACCTTTATCGTGTAATTATCAAAAAGATTGCTAGTATGTCAACCACGTAATCACTAGGTGACTCATGTATGTGTTTTTGCATGGTTGAATTATTGCGACATGAGACTCAATACATAGTAATAAATATATATTTATGGTAAAACAAACAACATATTATTATTTATTTTTTAGGTATCATTATGATACAACAATTGACATGAAAATGATGCTACATTTTGAATAGCAAACCAATCCTAGTAAAATTGTTATAACCACTTTTGGCACAAAGCCGAATTACTTACTTCATCTACAGTACCATATATAACCTACCAACTGTGTACTATCCACCAAGATATTTTTTCCATTTAATTCACACAATACTGCATGCCTGTAAAAAAAATATGTACCATCATGATTGACTAGAACTCATACAATATATCGTAATTTTTTTTTAAAATGGATAACCGATATACACAGTATGCCATCTGACACATATATATATGCACTTATCATATATATACGCATTTTTAGCCCGCAATATGCACACAATTACCCTACAATAAAGCTCTCGAGAAATGACCCGTATCAGAAATGCGGTCCGATTCGCCAAATTTAGGTCATGTGACCGGGCCGAAAATGCATATCCATATTGGCCCGGTCACCTGACCGGCAATAACCGGTCACATGATCGTTACGAGTATTGGCGATTGCTTTCTATAGAAATATATAGTACGGGAAAAAATGGAACGGTACCGGCTTCCGACCTTCATAATATTTTAAAAAGCTTAATCATTAAGAATAACCGATATTTAAACCTTTTTCCACTGGTAAAATGGTGCACTCTGACGAGTTTTGGGAGACACTTTTGGGGATAAAAAGAGCATAGCCTATCAGGAAAACGGTTTTCGGTCGGGGTTTGCAGTGCCTAAAAGCAGCTACGCCACTAGAAACATTTTTTTTAGAAAACGTAAAAATCTAGGCCTATATCTATTTGGAAATGTGTGATTTGGCTCATCGGTTCAACTGAAATTAATTTAATTCACATTATATCCCCATTTCCTATTGATTCGTGCCACCTTATTGAATTCGTGCTCTTACAATTGACATAATAACACCACTTGTGTATTTTTGTGCGTGTCCAAATTCTATTTAATTATTGCCAAGGTTTTCTTCTTGTCTACAAAACTCGCGAAAACAATCGGAAATGAGGGTAAAACAGGTAAAACAACTGTTGTCAATATACTGCAATTAAAAGTTTTTATACTACAAAATCTTACCAGCATGTGTTACATTTGCTTTTTTTTTTATAAGTAAATAAAACAGGTAAAGTCTGTTTCTCACTTGCTTCCATTTTAATAAAATATTACAGCTAAATGCCTGATCAGATTTGGTGACCCCTTTGTGTCAACCAACGGTCTCACTGTCTAAGGTTCGAGGTGTAGCACACCCATTGGAAAACAGGAAGTGCTTGCCTGGCGTATCGCATAATGGCTACTGATAAATAATTCTCATTTCTTTTACTAAAAAAAGGCATTTTCACTAATTTAGAGTGCCAGTGTTGGTTTATATCACATTGGTAATGTATTTGAGACGTTTTATAATGATTTTCATGTTAAAAACTGTTCTTAAAAAAAAAGAGTCTTACATGAACATAAGTGTATGAATACAGTAAATCGGCACATTATTGTTGACATTTTTCGGCAGTCTACAAATTCAATAGTAAAAATGTGTCTTAGAAGATACATGACCCCCACTTTTCTGGTCATTTTCTTGCAATTTAGATGTTATATTGGATGAACAGGTAAGTTATTCTTGTTTAAATTGGGCCCAGGTATGAATGACAACACTGCATTTGAATTTCGAAACGTACACACGTCAATGCAAAAATCAATGGGCGTGTTACACCTCGAAACGCCTACGTATCACGTGACGTACATTTGCTCCGCCTTGAAGAACTAATGAGAGGACTAAATAGCGAGATGGACCTCCATTTCGCGAAAGGGCCAATAAAGTGCGAAAGGGACCTATATAATAATACTTATTGTTTTCCCCCGGTTTTTTGTCATGAACGGTGTGTAAACTCACTACACGGTAATATATAGTAGGTTTTCAAAAAAAGCTATAGTCGATAAATGCAAAATATAAAAGTTACTCCCTTTCGCCCTTTAGTCATTTTACGAAATGGAGCTATGTAATGTCTATAAAAATAATTCTTCTTCTAAACTGTATTTAATAATGTATTTGCTTTGTTTCATGTTAATATATGTCGGTGTTACACCCCCAACCACACCACCAACCTGTCCATCCATTGAAAATCTAGTGTCATATATCTGTACACAGACACACGCTCTCTCTCTCTCTCTCTCTCTGTTGTTTTGTTGGGGAAAAAACATTTACCAGCCACACAGATTATGCTCAAGTTATGAATATTTGAATATTTGAAAACTTACAAAAGAACTAAACTGATGAATATTATGAAAACTGCTTTGAATTAAACCTAAAGCCTGACACATACATTGCAAAAGTTGATATGTATAAGACATATATAAAGGCACACATGGCAATGATCTAAGAATAAGGTATAAGACAAAACGTATTAATCAGTAGCCTATCATTTTGAAAATAAATCTGTTGCCATATATTGAAATAAAAATAATAAGAATGTGCGTTTTCAATGTATCAATTCCGTATTGCTTTAGATCTTTTAAAATAAATCAGATTGTATAATTAGTTTTAAGTACTAGATATAGTATGGTCTCATTGAGTTAATTTAAACACCGAGATGGGTGTAGCCCATCGAGGTGTTTAAATTAACCAACGAGATGAAAACATGCTCTATTTGTTTTGTAGCCCCATTTCAGCTCCCTGCCATACTCTAACTCCCAATAACTGGTAGTTGTAGTACATCATTTATTCTGACAGGTGTTATTTTCAATTAAACGATTTACACCTGTGCTATTACAAAGAGAATTTTCAGTGACCATGCTACAATATGCTCATACTTGCATTTTCATGTTTACACGCCTTCTAAGTTGATTGTATTACCGTATCATCCTTGATTAATTCATTCATTCATTGAACTATTCGTATAATTATTAATAAGTATAGCAAAAATTAAAGTTATGTAGAAAAACGAATGGGACGCCGCGAGTTAACGGGACACACGGTAATTTTGAGGTGTTTATCATTGAAAATGGCGTCTCATTTTGTTTATCCACACCTGCTTGCATATAATCTAATAAATTTTTGATTTTCCTGTTTTTCAGCTTTTCCTACCATAGGTTTAAATATATTATTGGTACGATATAATCAACAGTTAATAATAGGCTAAAACAATTTGCATTAAAACTATTCTTATAATTAATGTTAATGATTGAACAAATGAATGAATGAATGACTGAACAAATGCATGTTTACTAGTATGTAAACTAATGGAGTTTTTAAAAAAGCAAGATTTCCGCGCGTCCCTTTAAAGAAAAGATCAAGATTGCCATGTACCCTTTAACTGAGTTTTAGGGATGCCTAGTTGTCCGACGTCTTATGGGCTTATGGGATGCCGAGTTGTCCGTCCGTGCGTCCATCCGTCATCCGTAGTTGACTTTTGTCTCGTTCAGATCTGTACCAAACTTTCCATATTGTTAATATCAATGAAAGCTCGGAGAAGTTCGAAAACCAGCAAGATCGTACCAGTAACAGCGGAGTTATGGCCCTTAATTTAGTTAAAAATGCTATATGTTGTCTCGTTAAGACGATAGGGCCTTCATTTTCATCCGATCTTTACCATTCTTTAAGAGATTGTTAATATCAATGAAAGCTCGGATTAGTTCAAAAACCAGGAGCACCAGTGTTGCATGACAGCTCAGGATATCAGCTTGTACGTTTCGTCAACTGGGCTAGATACAATGAGGTTAATTTATAAAGAAATGTTATAACATATACTTAGTCATACTTAGCTCAAATCTAGTTTTTAGATAGAATGATTGTAAACCTACGTAGAGTGCTGCTGTCTTAGGCTAAATCACTCATACACATACTATTGTTAGGCCTGGTGGTTTAACCAACACGAAGTAAAATGCAGTGGCCCCTTCGTGTTTGTGTATTACTATAAAACAATGCTGACCCTGTTGAAAAAAAATAATATGATACTTCAATCAGAAAATATTTCTCAAGATGACTTGCATATTCAATATATCATCACTATTAATTGTTACTATATTTTTTGTGTTGTTATATATGCAATTTGACAAACTGATTACCAATGTATTAACTAGGTCAGTCACATTATATGCACGTGTACAATATTCACTTACTTGACAATATGTACGTAATTCTTTAAGTTTTAAAATTTAATTCTTAATCTTTTAATATTTATATTGCTAAAAACACATACAATTGTTGATTGATGAGTTTTAAAGATTAGTGTTGTATTGTATACACATCACCTTAAGGTTGACTCAGTTTTAATCAATGTATCTCAAATACCACCTTTTTAGAAAAATCATGAAGTTTCTAGACATATTTTACTCATTTTATTCTTTTTGTACCATTGTTTTAATCATGTTTGTAGAAATGTAAATATATTCTATTAGTATTGTTATTATTATATATTGAAAAACAAACTAACACAGAGTATCAGAAAATGTTTCATACTTCTGCTTATGATGTACTGTTACATTTGATTTTCAAACATTCTGAAAAATCAATTAAATGTTTTGTATCTTAAATTTTGAGGATGTCTGGATTTTATTTCATATTCCACTAGCATTCTTCGATGAGGTTAAAATAACTAAAAAAAATATGAATTACTGTATGAAGTTTTCCTGGTTTAATACCTCAAATGACGTAAACCACTTAAATGAAGATATTGATATTTGAGGAGAAAAAAATATGTCAATATAAATGACAGTAAAATGGTTGTTTTTAGCTCTACTGATCAAAGATCAGCAGAGCTTATGCCGTGGTGCGGTGTCCGTCGTCCGTTCGTCTGTTTTTTGTAGCGACTACTCCTCTGAAACTACTGGATGGATTTTCATCAAACTTTGGTGTGAAATCAAAGATGGCCGCCAAAGTTAAAAATAGATTTTAAAAAAAACACGGTCTTTTAGCGACGACTTCGTGAAAACTATAAGTGATATTGATATGGGACTTTTTTAAATGATCAGCATGACATGATGTTGGTCCTTGTCGAAACTCGTTTTGAGTCGATGTTAATCATGGCTGCTGGCGGTCATCTTTGTTTAAATAGCGAATTTGTTTAAATATAGCGACTTCTCCTCTGAAACTTCTTGAAGGATTTTCATGAAACTTCACAGCAATGTTGCTCTTGGTGTCTTATCCTAGAACAATTTCAGGTCGGCCGGAATTTCAAGATGGCTAATAATAGATTTTTAAAAAACAAGTTTGTAGCGACTATTTATTGAAAACTATAACTGATAATGATATGTGACTTTTTTCTGAAATTATCAGCATGACATAATGTTGATCCTTGCCGAAAACTATTTTGATTCGACATTAAACGTGGCCGTCAGCGGTATGGTTATAGTTGAAAATCAAGATTGAGACTCCAGGTGCTGACATCATTTAATGCCATGTATTGAGCCATGAATAAGTCATTGTATGATTTAGATCTTCTTCATGCGACCATTACTCATTCAAAACACAACCTATTTTCCTCTCACCCATATGGTTATAGCTGAAAATGAAGATTCCGACTCCAGGGATTGACATCATTTAATGTCATGTGTTGAGCCAGGATTTAGTCATGTTATCATTTAAATCTTCTTCATTTAAATCAGCGACCATTTCTCCTACAAAACACAACCTATTTTCCTCATGCACATGGTTTAAGCTGAAAATCAAGATTCCGACTCCAGGGTTTCACATCATTTAATGTCATATATTGAGTCAGGATAAGTCACAGAATAATTTAGATCTTCTTCATTTCCCTCTGCGACCATTACTCATGCAAAACACAACCTATTTTTCTCATACACATTTGGTTTAAGCTAGAAATCAAGATTCCGACACCAGGACACTAATGTCATGTATTGAACCAGGAATAAGTCAGGTTATCATTTAAATCTTCTTCATGTCGTCTGCGACTATTCCTCATACAATAAACAATCTATTTCCCTCATATGCTGAAAATGAAGATTCCGACTCCATGGGTTGACATCATTTAATGTCAGGTATTGAGCTTTTAATAAGTCATGGTATAATTTAAATATTCTTCGTGTACCTCTGCGACCTTTCCTCATATAAAAGACAACATATTTTGCTCTCACCAATATGGTTATAATTGAAAATCAAGATTCCGACTCCAGAGGTTAACATTAATGATGTCAACCCCTGGAGTCTGAATCTTCATTTTTCTCTATAATCATACGTGCGAGAGGAAAATAGGTGTTTTGTATGAGAAATGGTCGCAGACGTACATGAAGAAGATTTAAATTATTCTATGACCTATTCTTGGCTCAATACATGACATTAAATGATATCAACCCCTGGAGTCTGAATCTTCATTTTCAACTATAACCATATGCGTGAGAGGAAAACATGCTGAGTTTTGTATAAGGAATGGTCACAGACGTGCATGAAGAATATTTAAATTATACCATGACTTACTCCTGGCTCGATACCTGACATTATATGATGTCAACCCCTGGAGTCGGAATGTTGATTTCCAACTATAGCAATATGGGTGAGAGGAAAACAGGCTGAGTTTTGTATGATAAATGGTCGCAGAAATACTTGAAGAAAATTTTAATTATTCTGTGACTTATTCCTCGCTCAATACATGACATTAAATGATGTCAACCCCTGGAGTCTGAATCATCATTTTCATCTATAATCACATGGGTGAGAGGAAGATTGGTTGTGTTTTGTATGAGGAATGGTCGCAGACGTATATGAAGAATATTTAAATTATTCTGTGACCTATTCTTGGCTCCATATATGATATTAAATGATTTCAACCCCTGGAGTCTGGATCTTCATTTTCATCTATAATCATATGGTGAGAGGAAAATAGGTTGTGTTTTGTATGAGAAATGGTCGCAGAAGATTTAAATTATTCTGTGACCTATTCTTGGCTCAATACATGACATTAAATGACGTCAACCACTGGAGTCGGAATCTTGACTTTCAGCCTAAACCATATGGGTGGCAGGAAAATCGAATAAGTTTTATATGAGAAATGGTCGCAGACGTACATGAAGAAGATTTAAATTATTCTGTGACCTATTCTTGGCTCAATACATGACATTAAAGGATGTCAACCACTGAAATCGGAATCTTGATTTTCAACTATAAACATTTGGGTGAGAGGAAAATAGGTTGTGTTTTGTATGAGGAATGGTCACAGACTTACATGAAGAAGATTTAAATTATTCTGTGACCTATTCTTGGCTCAGTACATGACATTAAAGGATGTCAACCACTGAAGTCGGAATCTTGATTTTCAACTATAAACATTTGGGTGAGAGGAAAATAGGTTGTGTTTTGTATGAGGTATGGTCGCAGACGGACACGAAGAAGATTTAAATTATTCTTTGACCTATTCTTGGCTCAATACATGACATTAAATGATGTCAACCACTGGAGTCGGAATCTTGATTTTCAGCTTAAACCATATGGGTGGCAGGAAAATAGAATGAGTTTTTTATGAGAAATGGTCGCAGACGTGCATGAAGAAGATTTAAATTATTATGTGACCTATTCTTGGCTCAATACATGACATTATATGATGTCAACCACTGAAGTCAGAATCTTGATTTTCAACTATAAACATTTGGATGAGAAGAAAATAGGTTGTGTTTTGTATGAGGAATGGTCACAGACGTACATGAAGAAGATCTAAATTATTCTGTGACCTATTTTTGGCTCAATACATGACATTAACCGATGTCAACCACTGAGGCCGGAATCTTGATTTTCAACTATAAACATATGGGTGAGAAGAAAATAGGTTGTGTTTTGTATGAGGAATGGTCACAGACGTACACAAAGAAGATCTAAATTATTCTTTGACCTATTCTTGGCTCAATACATGACATTAAATGATGTCAACCACTGGAGTCGGAATCTTGATTTTCAGCTTAAACCATATGGGTGGCAGGAAAATCGAACGAATTTTGTATGAGGAATGGTTGCAGACGTACATGAAGAAGATTTAAATTATTCTGTGACTTATTCTTGGCTGAATACATGACATTAAAGAATGTCAACCACTGAAGTCGGAATCTTGATTTTCAACTATAAACATATGGGTGAGAAGAAAATAGGTTGTTTTTTTGTATGAGGAATGGTCGCAGACGTACATGAAGAAGATCTAAATTATTCTTTGACCTATTATTCGCTCAATACATGACATTAAATGATGTCAACCACTGGAGTCGGAATCTTGATTTTCATCTATAATGATTTTGGTGGGAGGGAAATAGGTTGTGTTTTATATGAGAAATGGTCGCATACGTACATGAATACGATTTAAATTATACCATGACTTATTCCTCGCTCAATATATGACATTAAATGATGTCAACCCCTGGAGTCTGAATCTTCATTTTCATCTATAATGATTTTGGTGGGAGGGAAATAGGTTGTGTTTTATATGAGAAATGGTCGCATACGTACATGAATACGATTTAAATTATACCATGACTTATTCCTCGCTCAATATATGACATTAAATGATGTCAACCCCTGGAGTCTGAATCTTCATTTTCATCTATAATCATATGGGTGGGAGGAAAATAGGTTGTGCTTTATATGAGAAATGGTGGCAGACGTACATGAAGAAGATTTAAATTATTCTGTGACCTATTCCTGGCTCAATACATGACATTAAATGATGTCAACCACTGAAGTCGGAATCTTGATTTTCAACTATAAACATATGGGTGAGAAGTAAATAGGTTTTGTTGTGTATGAGAAATGGTCGCAGACGTACATAAAGAAGATCGAAATTATTCTGTGACCTATTTTTGGCTCAATACATGACATTAACCGATGTCAACCACTGAGGCCGGAATCTTGATTTTCAACTATAAACATATGGGTGAGAAGAAAATAGGTTGTGTTTTGTATGAGGAATGGTCACAGACGTACACGAAGAAGATCTAAATTATTCTTTGACCTATTCTTGGCTCAATACATGACATTATATGATGTCAACCCCTGGAGTCTGAATCTTCATTTTCATCTATAATCATTTTGGTGGGAGGGAAATAGGTTGTGTTTTGTATGAGAAATGGTCGCATACGTACAAGAATACGATTTAAATTATACCATGACTTATTCCTCGCTCAATATATGACATTAAATGATGTCAACCCCTGGAGTCTGAATCTTCATTTTCATCTATAATCATATAGGTGGGAGGAAAATAGGTTGTGCTTTATATGAGAAATGGTGGCAGACGTACATGAAGAAGATTTAAATTATTCTGTGACCTATTCCTGGCTCAATACATGACATTAAATGATGTCAACCACTGAAGTCGGAATCTTGATTTTCAACTATAAACATATGGGTGAGAAGTAAATAGGTTTTGTTGTGTATGAGAAATGGTCGCAGACGTACATGAAGAAGATCTAAATTATTCTGTGACCTATTTTTGGCTCAATACATGACATTAACCGATGTCAACCACTGAGGCCGGAATCTTGATTTTCAACTATAAACATATGGGTGAGAAGAAAATAGGTTGTGTTTTGTATGAGGAATGGTCACAGACGTACACGAAGAAGATCTAAATTATTCTTTGACCTATTCTTGGCTCAATACATGACATTAAATGATGTCAACCACTGGAGTCGGAATCTTGATTTTCAGCTTAAACCATATGGGTGGCAGGAAAATCGAACGAGTTTTGTATGAGGAATGGTTGCAGACGTACATGAAGAAGATTTAAATTATTCTGTGACTTATTCTTGGCTGAATACATGACATTAAATGATGTCAACCACTGGAGTCGGAATCTTGATTTTCAGCTTAAACCATATGGGTGGCAGGAAAATCGAACGAGTTTTGTATGAGGAATGGTTGCAGACGTACATGAAGAAGATTTAAATTATTCTGTGACCTATTCCTGGCTCAATACATGACATTAAATGATGTCAACCGCTGGAGTAGGAATCTTGATTTTCAGCTTAAACCATATGGGTGAGAGGAAAGATGAAGATGAAGATGAAGATGACCCCTTGGAGTCGGAATATTGATTTTCCGACCAGGTTTGACTGTATACTAGTATATAATATTACAGTGTGAAAGGAACTAAAACCATATGGGTCAGCGGAAAATATGTTGTGTTTTGATGACGTCTACCTAAGGCCCAAAAGGACGGTGACGTTTGATGTTTGTCTGCAGTCTTGTCTTGTCGTGCCCTAAGTGGTTTATTATCTTGTTGCTCTGGCTTCTGCCAAGTCATTGAGTACCTTCTTTGTGGCTTTCTAGGCTATATATATTTTTGTATTGATATATACACGAGCATCTTTGTGTTTTACTTATATTGCCTATTAATGCTGTCTTGTTAGTTAGAGAATAGTTCATGGCGGTTGTTTATTGGGTTGACAGTAGGGTAAGTGGGAAGTTTGGCGTTGCACCCTAGAACCTGGTTTAAACCCCAGCGGCCTTTTTTGCCACTGACCGTTCCAAGACTAAATTTTTCGTCCAATGATTTAAAAGTCATTTGAGTAGATGGCAAGCAAGGTTTTACGCAAGCGTAAAATAGCTGCCGAGAGATAAGAAGTTAACATAATAATATATCAAGTCACGGGTGTTAAAATAATATTGAAAAAAATAAATGTTGTCACGGAGACATAAACACGCCACGACCGTTTTTTCTTACTTTCTTCCCATCAGTTCTTCCTACCAAGCATTTTAAATCAATGCGGGCGACCTCGCTTCTTTCTGTTCAAAAACCTTGACATGCCTTACATATTGATTACAATTACCTTGTAATACGACGTGCTAGAAGTACACATCACCACAGAAATACAATTGTTCACGTGTGCGTTAGAGTGTACATTACAACACATATAAACTGTTCACTGTTACCATGTGTAATTATAAGATTGCGTTATCAAAGTGAAAAGTGTAAAAGGAAATAATTGCACTATTGAGGCTTCCGAATGTTTTGTCGCTAATATACATATAATATTAATGATTACATGCTACATTTCAGTAGACTGGTTTACGAAAACGTGAAATGGTAACCTTTCAACATTACAAACTGTGTGTTTATACCATTCAAGTTTTTCAGACGAGTTCTCTAGGAATTCAAGTTGTAAAGCATGCGTATTGCCACTTACATGATTCACAGTCTGTTAACCATAGACACATATAAAAGCCATATAAGAGTCAGACAATATTGGACTAAAGTTTCGTCAAATGATTTCAAATCTGTCAAAATCTGTCAATTACTGATCACGTCATGAATATTCACACAGGCCGCTGTTGGCAAAGGCGGGGTATTACCTAATAGGCGGGATCATATCCTAGCGTTTGACAAACTAAGGCGTCAGCAGTTGACACAAAGGTTCTTCCGATCAGATTTACACATTTCCCACTGGGGACCTCTTTTTGGATAAGCCAATCAGAAAGAACAAATTCAGCAGGAAGCTTTTGGCCGATTTAGATCAGTTGACATGACCTACTTTCACTTTCTCTTTGGCATTTGAAGGTTATTTGATGATAGTTTATAGTTATTGAAATGTTTATCTAGTTATATATTAAAGTATTTGCCCGTCATATCGGCCCGAAGGCTTTAATCTCTAAGTATACATGTACATGCATAAATATCTTAATCACGCACAGAAGGATACCTTACATTTAAGCATATCGCGTACAGAAGAACACCTTTAAACATGAGTACTAAAGTTACTTGGGAAAATCCCGTAAGTAGATTTTGTTTGTTTACTGCATGTCATTAGAACTGTCTAACCTTAAGATTCGGCCCCCATCAGTCGAAATCACAATTCAATGTTCATGGACTTTGCATGTGATTGCTTTGAAATATTAACCTGAAACTTATAATAAAACTGTTAACCGTTGTCCTTGTCTCGTGTTGCATTAGTAGGCGGTAAATAACTGTATACAACGTAACGTAGGATTCAAAACGATACTATATCATTTCTACTTCAGTCCTGGTTTTAATTTAAAATTCGTATTTGATTGTATCAGGAAATAGACGAAACAGTTCCGGATTCTGACTTCTCTTTGTGATACAAAGTAAACATTACTAAATGTGCATTATGTGGCGTTTTTGGTTAGGTCGCCTGAACGCTAACCTAGTATACATATCACTTAAGGTATATAGGAAGTAAATCACTTTAGTATTTATGCCTGGTGTAGTCGAAAGAAGGTCCCAACTATAATCCCTAACCTGTTGTTGTTGTGTTTTTATTGCGATAAAATGCATTTTTGAGTACTTAAGATCTGGTTTTCTGGCTGAAATGACTTGACTTGTTTATGAGAGCTATGAACCATTTTTCACAGAGTTGTGTGATTTTGTTTATCCACTTGAACATTTCTGAAACTGAAAATGGAATACATGCAAGAGGTGCCGAATGAATGCAGTTTGTTGTCAACACAGATCAGAATTTTATTTTCTTAAATGCTACATGACCCCTACCTTTCTAGGCAGTTTTATAGAGAGGAAGGACATATCACTAAACTGTTTAAGTGAATCTTATTTGCTCACTTCAGTTTGAAAAATTACAAACTAGAAAACTTATAGAAAAATATTGTAAAGGGCTCATTGGGATTTTTTTACCTTATATGTATGAAACCACCAATTATTTCCCTCATTGACACCAATGTGTCACATGTCTATGATTTGCTGCAACTTCAACTGAAGTATTGATAATGCTGCAGTGTAATTTTCATATAGAAAAATAGTTTTCGACTTGAAAAATCACCAGATACTGGATGTATTATTTTGCAAGTATTATCTGACGAAACATCAAACTTGAAATGCTATGAAAATAGAAGTTATTATGACTATGTTCATAAACACACTGCATACGTTTTACTTATTACATCGTGCACATTATATGGAGCCCCAATTGAAATAACACTTATGATTTATATGAATCTAAAACTTGCGGTGGACTTTTAAGTAAAGACATTTTCATAAAAAAACAAAATATTTTGCATAAAATTAAAGCACATTAGTATGGTTTCATCTATATTTGGAACGACATCAGATCGCTTCAATACTCTTAAACGCAACACAAAATTGAAGATTTGCAAAAACTTACTACACTTTACATCGCATTAAATATACAGACCGGGGTCTAGCAGATTATTTGTTTCTCTTTGTCACTATATGGAGAGAGGAAAGAACACACATACGATATATTCAAATAATGCTCGAACACACTATCGCAATCATGCAGACGTTGACTATAGGGTTAACTGTATTGAAATTTTGAATTTTGCAGTTAACGCTAACGCGTCGCCATTAAACAAAATATTTGCGACCATTAAACGACTGCTATTCTGTCAGAAAGGTTAACATTTCGATACTGGTTAACCCGTTTCGAACGCATTTCAGTGTTTTGTGTCTGTGTGTCTGTCTCTGTTTATCTCTGTGTCTGTTTCAGTATGTCTCTGTCTCTGTCTCTATGTGTCTATGTCTCTGTCTCTGAATCTCTATGTCTGTGTCTCTCTGTTTCTGTCTGTCTGTGTCTCTGCCTCTGTCTGTCTCTATATATCTATATCTCTGTCTCTGTCTCTCTTTCTCTTTCTCTGTCTCTGTCTTTCTGTCTCTCTTTGTCTCTGTGTCTCCGTGTCTCTGTATATGTATGTCTCTGTCTCTATGTGTCTCTGTCTGTGCCCATGTCTCTATGTCTCTCTGTGTATGTATGTGTCTCTGTCTCTGTCTCTTTTTCTCTGTGTCTCTGTATATCTGTCTCTGTCTCTCTGTATCTATGTCTCTGTCTCTGTCCTTCTGTTTCTGCCTCTATGTGTCTTTGTCACTACAAGCCCGTCACTTTATAGTCATGATTGACAGGTACAGCCACGCCCCCAGCGGATGACGTCACGCATAAATTATAGAAAGTGTATCTAAAAATAGATCCGTATCTAAGGTGACCTCGAATAGGTACGCGTTTCGACACGTTTTTTTAACGAGCGCGCCTGATTTGATAAGTCAAAAGGAGTTTTGTGGAGTATGCATTTCCTACAATACAGTGCTATAATTATTAATTATAAATTACAACAAGTTTTACAAAAGCAACGGAGTAATCATCAAGTTATAAATTATTGTCACACGTGAACATTCGGGATGATTCTACAAGTTTAATATAGCTATCCTGGGTGCGTAACCAGAGTTAGGAAAATACCATCTCTGGGTCTTTTGTTCAGTGACATTTATTTTGGTCATACATTTTGATCAATTTAATATAGAAATAATGTATTTTGAACATTTCTAAAAGAATGATCAATCCTGATGTACTCCCTTTAAGTAATCCATAATTCCAGTATACGTTTCCTGATTAAACATTTTAGTTCATATTGATTTAAAACAAAATATTGAATTAATCCATGACAAACAACTATACAATCAATAAAGTCCAACGGTTTAAAACTATATAAATATATATATTAATCCTTTTTTTTTGTGTTTGTGAAATAACACTTTCGTATTTAGTTTTCACGATTCTATCCGAATAAATCTCGCTTTTAAATGTATATGCAGTGCAGCAGCAGCTGAAGCTTTTCACGCGCACACACCGCATAACTCACTTTTGAGTTTCAAGTGTTTTAACACGAAGTAGTCCCAATTTGCACTCACGTGCAGTTACGCGGAAATTGCAGTTGTCTTTTAAAAAACGTTAGCTTAAGCCAATTTTGAATGCAAAAACAACACAGACAATGATTAAAGTAAGTTTATACGTTAAACATCCCCATAGCATTCGTTTTGACTACTATTGGCATATTTTGCATAGCCTAAATCGCTGTTTAAATGTGAAGATCGGAAATTTTGAGGTTTTTGAAACTGCAAAATTGCCGATTTCTCAAAACGGTCACAAAAAATGGGTAGTCACCAATTTGGCTTAAATTAACAGGAATGATAGATCAATACCTCTACTACCTTTCCTGAAAATTTCGGCAAAATTCATGACTACCCATTTTTTGAGACCGTTTTGAAAGATGGTCACCCTTTTTTCTCACTCAAAACACACATTATTCAAAATGGCGGCTACAAGCTAAATAAGCAAAACTGAAAATCAATAACAGAAACGTAAAACATGAATATTTTCTACTCCCGGATATAGTTATTTCCTGCTCCGAATAAAATGTCAGTAAGTCAACCTTTAAACACTTTTTCTGCCTTTCCTTTAGCATGTTTACGGTAAAAATCAGCCGCCCTAGACGCTTATTAAAAATCACAACAGGCCAAGTCGGCAGTAATTTGTTGTGTTTTCGCTTTTCAGTCATACCGTTGATTTACGGTTGAATGAACTATGGATAATTGCAAGTGAATACTTCACAATTCCAGGATTTAATGAGCAAAAAGACAGACCTATTCATGTGTTAACTATTGTTATGGGTGAATGATGTAACAAATACTTGTAGAACATCTCCTGTCAAGGTCATGTCATGTAGACCACATGAGTCAGTCATGTCCCTTCGCCTCGATTAGGGACACCGTCAACTTTGGTGTTTAGACATAAAGGAAAAACAAAGGATGAAAGGTATGTACAGCACTCGGTACTGACCCATAAATGTGTTTTATTTAGTGCATGTTCATGTTTATAGTGTCTCCGTTAAAATGTAATAATAATATAGCACTGATGTATTATTTCTATGATGAGACCCTTCCAGTGGGGTCTATGTTCACAGAAAATATGATCCAATGTTCCCCAAAAATATTTTGCTTTGTTCTCCAAAAATATTTTTCCATTTATTTTTATTATTATGTTCCCTTGTTCCCTAAAAATATTACCAATAACAGAAAATGTTCCATTGTTCCCCAAAAATAAATGGCCTTGTCCCCAAACCCCCTCTATGACCGCAGATCAGAAATGCACCGTTGCCACCTCCCCTTCACCCTCCCCACCCACAAAATCGGTGCCCTTGCATCATCCACCCCCCCCCCCCCCCCCACACACACACACCCCACACTGCCCAAAGTTTGCATATAGCTACAGCAGTACTGTAAAGGATTAACACATCTACTGTAGGTATGAATGTATAAAAACAACAATTGATTTTCTTTCAGGGATCTTTGCAGATGTTGCCACCTTCTGTCAAGTGGCATCTCCAAGTTCCAGCTCTGAGACTTAGCCTAGCCCTGGGTAAGCTAAAGCTATAAACTTTAATATATTTGACCCCAGTGATATAGGTTAATTAAGCTAATAATATGGCAATATTTCGAGCCACCCCAGAGAGTGGAATTCAAAAAAAATGTACCTAAGCTACTCTATCTATCTTATACTAGCAAATGTTAATATTTCGAGCCGCCCCAAATTCGGGAATACATTTCTGCGGTTCTTTAACGTGGTTTTTATAAATGAAGATTTTGATAAGCTTGATAAGCTTGAGAAACAGTAGATTTATTTGAGTGGGAGAACCCGATTTGTACAGATTTTTTTATCATTCTCATTAAAGTAGCCATCCCGCCAACAACAGTCAAATTTTATAAACATTATGTACACTGTTTCTAAACCTACTGATGACAAAGTATATATATAACTTACATATTTTGAGAAATCAAACTCATACATACACAGTATAAACGGCTTTAACCAGCCGGACCAAACCCAGAACTGGAGTGTCGAATTACGAGTTACCATCATTTTACGGTTATTCAATCACGGGTATTCTAAGAACCTATTTATAAACCTATACTTTTAATCAGCGCATATACATTGTTATATGGATAGAGTTTCGTGCACGGTTTTCTAGTGCAATTTTGTAGTTATTTGGCGGGATAGCTACTTTAAAAAAAAAAGAGGAGTGCCTAACTATAAGTATAATTGTCCCAGCTCATTGGAATACTTTACTTTTTTGTTTGTTTTGTTGAGATATTGTGAAATTCCATCACATAAAACAATGGATACACGATACAACATGAAAGTTTCTCTGTGCTGTTGTCACTTTACAGCGATATTATTAAAGACCGCCCCAGTTAAATTACAAATAATAGGACACTTTAAAGGGACATATGGCAATCTTGAAGATTTTGTCGAACATTAGTATCACAGTTTATTAGTCCCGTATCAATTTTACTTCAAAACTGCTTGCATATAATTAACTAAAATTTAGATGTATTATTTGTCTTCGTTATTCTACCATAGGTTTAAATATATGATTGGTGCAATAATATCAGCAATTAGTAATAATATATAAATTACACAGTTATACTATAATTATAGAGAATAATATACAGGCATTTCATATCTCATCCTTTCCGTCGATGTGTTCTTGGGAAACACACTTTCCCTTAACCTCGTCCTTCGGATGGGGACGTAAACCGGGCGGTCCCGTGTATCAGTCTATCCTCCAAGCACGTTAAGGAACAACAGGAATCTATTCGATAATAAGAGTAGGGCACGGTTCCCAGATTCCTATGTATCCTTTTCCTCTCTCTGGGGCGGCTCTAAATAACCTATACTGTGCGAAGGCCGGGCACAATATAAAAATGTAATATTTCATCTATGTGTGACCTAAAAAAATTATATACTTCAGAATATTTTGTTGATTTTAGCAGTGATGGGAGAATAATGATTAAATATTTTTTTCTCGGCGGATATAATAGCTGATCTTCCATGATCGAGTGCGGATTTATTAAACGAGTTGGCAAAAATATACAATGCGCGGCTTGTCGAGCATCAAATAATGTTTAATGTTTACTGAAGAGTTTAAAAAATAATAGATGATTTTGTGAGATTCTATTTATCACACAAAAACCCATACAAGTTGATGTTAAACGTTCACATTTCTCTGTGATGTCAATTTACCTATATATTAATACCGTATTTCCTCTATTAGAAGAGCCCCTACCTGTTTTAAGAAACCTTACCGTCTTCAAAAATTAAAAGTTCCTAAAAAACGCAATGTTTTTACCGCTAATGGATTTGATTAAATTAAAAGTTTCTAAAAAACACACTGTTTTTACCGCTTATGGATTTGATTATGGAAGTTTTTTACCTTCGACACCAGTATGGTCTATGACATAAACCTTAAAGCGCTATCATCATCAATACAATTACCGCTTTTATTTATCTCATTCCTTTCAATTTACTATTTAGTTTATCTTTTATTATTGGTTAATTCATATGCAACCGACCCGTTTTGTAATAGTCAAGTTTGACAGAAATGTGTATCATATAGACGCAGAGTGATGACAGTAATATACTCGGTACAGTCATGTTTTGGTTAAGTCAATACCGGTGTAACAGTAAAAGATCGCCGTACAGTAATTCTATAAGGAAACAGTCCGGGGAAAGGAGCCTAGGTGAAATATATTGAAAAGTTGTATCATAATATTAGCCCCCCCCCCCCTTCGCACTTTCCATAGTGCCCGGGAGCTACTGTTAGAGGAAATACGGTATATACGACAGCCAAAGTTATAATCCTTTTAAAAATAACAGGACACTCTGTTGATTCATGTGAAATTCCATGCATATATCATATGGCTTATATATTTTGTACTACCAATCCATCCTTTTTAACAACTTGTTTTGTTCATTTCAGAGACGCATCATCTGGTTTCCAGATGCCCTTCGTTCTTCAAATACCAATGCAACCCTGGAAGACGTGGATTTAACCAAAAAAGTTGACAATACTGTGATCGCAAGATTCTAAACTCAAGGAAATATATTCATTTTATTAGGCCAAATCGGAAACGCGGTTAATTTTTCTTCGGCCTTATGCTTTACAGTATATACTTGTTACTGCGTATCCCGCTTGAGATGTGTTCGCCTGATCATGATGGTGACTTCAGTTTGGCAATCCCGAGGACTAAGCAGACATTATTTTTTTAAAGAACCAAAATGAACATAATTATGCCTCACAGAGACTATATAATATGTAAAGCTGTTAAAAAACACCAAATGTATACAATGTCATACATTGACAGTAGATGCTCACATTCAAAAAAACTTTTGGTGTTTTACATCATTTGAACACATTTTAGGCCATATATGACATTGATTTTTTTGTTGTAAGTATGTTGTAAGTATGAAGTAAATTTCATTATTGTAGTATTTAATAGATGTTTAGTTTATAAATATAATATATATAAAATATTGTATTATTTATTCTTTGGTTCAGTTGGATCTACATTGTATGTAAAAAAAGTTTCCATTTGCGTACAGTCATGCATGTATCTGAAACTGAAAAACTGCCTTTTGGGAACACAAGGTCATTTTAATTTATTTATTGTTTATTCAAGCTTTTGAAATAGATCTTTTGTAATTAAAGTGACACATGGGCCGATGATGGCAATCTTGAAGTGTATATCGAGCACTGAATTTGAAATTAGCATCTCGAAACATGTTTTGCTGTACTTAGCGGTACTCGTCTGATAAAGCAAATGTCACTGGTCTAGCCTGGTCAAGTAAAATTCATTGGGTTGAAGAGTGCATAAAAAATATCCGCATGACAGATATATTCATATGAGAACTGAACACTTATTTTTGTGTCTACTGCTTAGGATGGCAGACACTTATCGATCACTTTGTCATGCTTTAACCTGCAACCTAATCTTGGCCATCAATTGAAAAGTATTTTAATTGTGTTCATGAAACTTCACCAACGTCTTCATCTCAATGGATGTTGTTACACATGTGCAATACCTCTGACTTTCATTTTGGCAGGTTATGCCCTATTTATCAGCCTAACCTGCAACCTAACCTTGGAAATAAGCAAACAGCACTGTCAGCAGACGAAGCAAGTGTTCATGGGTGATGGAACACACTTCTAGTTCAAGGTCGACTTAGTGACCGCTTCCCACTAATAACAATCTGGAAACTGATATTTCCATGTCTATACTAGTTTGACATATTAAGCCGTTATATTTGTTTTGTCAAGTGTCGGTGTAGCGGACAATGCGGTGCACTTAAAAACTTAAAAGCACAGGATCCGGGTTCAAGACAACGGCGCCACTGAGTTTCTTCAGTGTGTTTAGCCTCGTCCATCGTAAGCAGACATAAATCCTCCTATCTGAAGTTTATATATCGAAGTCTATTCTCCGAGCATGTTTAATAAGCAAAAGTAGGAGTAGGGCGGTTTCCGCGATTCTAATGAGACACCTACCCTGACCAGATCCGCATTTTTTTTTTTTTATGGGTGGGGTGGGTGATGGTGGTGGTGACGGGCCGGTGAGGGATAACCAAATAAATTGGACTGCAGCTTTGTTTTAGTATATTTTGATGTTAAATATGGCTGCATATGGTGATACTCGCCAATAAAAAATAAATAAAAAAACATTAGCGGGTGGCCAGTTGAGTTCCATAATTCCAGATTGGCCATCAAAATGCACAACGAGAAGCTGAAGAGCGGTCAGCCTTTTTAAATATAGGCTACAGACTACTTTTCAGACTTAGTGTGAGCCCCTTCACCGAATACCGAATACGCACCTGTAGACGTTCAATGACTTTACACTCGTTATATTTTTTGACCGACAGTGCCGAGTCGAACATTTTATCGTTTTAGCCACAGGAACTGGTCACTTTTAATTTTTGCCTTCTATTATTATAATTGTCTATAGACAATTATAATAATAGAAGGCAAAAATTAAAAGTGACCAGTTCCTGTGGTTTTAGCGTGTAATTTTTATAAAGAAATACCATGATGTTCGTAACATGTAGTACACGCCATGTACTATTCAAGCTTAAACAACATATTTTTAGTATCTCCTTGTATTTGATTAGAAAAGAACACAAGTGTTACCATTTTTAAACGCATTTTAACAATGACATCTCTTACGAGTTACTTCCCCTCGCTTCGGAATTTTAAATGGGTGAATCTCGAAATTTCTCGCGCAGTAAAGCATCTAAAAGTCAATACAGCTGAAGATGACGAAACTTAAAAGGGAACTACAATTTTAATCATGTAAACTTGTTACAATCTTCCAGATTACGCGTTTAAAAAAAAGAAAATGGCAGCTGTTTCACTTTTTTTTGACGTTGACGGAAAATGACGTACTACTTTCCGTTGTCATGTGTTGCTATGATAAGTGGACGGCGGAGCTAAAAACCACTCTGCTTCCCACCTGATGAAATATATATTGCGATTTAAATTAATATATTCGAAATGTTAAACCTCCTTTAGAAATACGTGATTGTCACGGTGGATAAAACAGCATCTCCCAATAGGTCAAGTGTATACATCTTGTATATTTTCGGAAAAAACAGCGATTTATAGAAAGCTGATACACTGATGAAAATGTACCTATTTGTAAAATCGTTATACCTATTTATTTTGAAAACTAAAGCGATGACCCTAGGCATATAATACATTTTTTAGAAAGGTCTGTGATAAGAGAACTGTTTTTTTTTCTGAATCAAAAATCTCTTTTTTTTTGAGTTTAAAAATAAGTTTAGAAAATTTTAAATGTTTCTATTTGCCGTTTAGAATTATTTCAATTTTGAAACTATATATATCGAATGAAAGGCCATTTTTAAAGACTGGAATATCGATACTTGCATAGTATTCGGATAGTAAACGGAATCCGTCTCCAGCTTCGACGGACGCTGAACAGGTCAATGAAAAGGATTATAAAGGCTTACATATACATATTTTTAAACAGGTTAGATAGCATTGACATTGTACTCCACCATCGTATTGAATCCTAATTCGAGTATTCTAGAATGACGTGTGTAAGGTGGACGTAATTATCTTTGCTGTCACTGTAGGGCAATTAAACAAGAGGTCAATGACATTGGAGCTCTACTGAAAGGTTTTTGATAGCTAGATCAGCATTCCTGTGAAGTTTCATGAAAATCCGTCAAGTAGTTTCAGAGGAGTAGTCGCTACAAGTTTTTACTAAATAACTCTATGTAAACAAAGATGGCCGCTGGCAGCCATGTTTAACATCGAATCAAAACGATTTTCGACAAGGACCAACATCATGTCATGCTGATCATTTTAGAAAAAGTCCCATATCAATATCACTTAGAGTTTTCAAGTAGTAGTCGCTACAAACTTGTTTGTTTAAAAATCTATTTTTAGATTTGGCGGCCATATTGGATTTCACATCAACATGAATGTTTTGCTAGGATCAACTAGACTTCATGGGCAATATTTCTGTAAAGTTTCATGAAAATCCATTCAGTAGTTTCAGAGGAGTAATCGCTACAAAAAAAAAAGTTGACGGACGACGGACGCCGCACCACGGCATAAGCTCTGCTGATCTCTGATCTCTGATCAGCAGAGCTAAAAAATAAATAATTATATTGTACTAAAAGAGGCTAAAACACATGGTAAGTGCAGTTTACTTTTATTGATCAACAAACACATGATACATTACATACAAAGCAGTAGGCATTTATACAAAAAAAAAAGAAAAAAAAAGGACATCTTGCGTAAATGTTTCTGAGTCATATTACTGGGTTTCACCAAACTGTCACACTTTTTTGGATAGTGCTTCCATTTCACCTACGTTATGTCACTAACTTTCACTCCTCTGTTTTGAAAATATTTAAATGGTCACTAATTAATTCACATACTTAAAATGTTCAAAATTCCAAAATAAAAGGTGTTATGGTTAATAGTTCTTATCATAATGTATAACATCCTTCTTTTCATGTCTATTTCTCAACAGTCGGCAATGTAACTGAACTAACTCTTTCAAGTTACATAGTTGTTCTAAAAACATATTTTGATATGGAAATATCCCTTTTTCCTTTCCGTATATTTATAAACATTGTACCCTTGATGTTTGACACTCTCAGTGTATATCCAGTCATCATAGTAAAAACCACAGACCTTTTTCCTTTAAAATTAATAATACATTGATATTTATAGTGCAACATAGCTTGTGCCATTTTTGCAGTCTACTTTCAATATAGTAACACATCAGCGTTAGAATCCGCAATTGAAATGTTGACATTGTTAATAATTCATGACCATTCAAGCATATATGGAGAAGCTGTTGCTACACTTTCCGCTTAGTCGTCGCTGACGTCACTTTCTCCCTTCAACAACGGTGGTTTATATTCCATTAATAGTTTATCAAACAAATATTTCCGCTGGTTGGTTGCTGACTTCAATGCTTCTTCTGATTCAAAGTCTTCCTCATCTTTAAGCCGTGTTGCCGTCTTTTGGATCGCTCTGTATAAAGAATCGTTTGTCAAAGCCTTAAACCATAAAATCCTATCTAAGAATTTGTTGATCACTGCTTTTCTGTATACTGGCAATAGCTCCTTGTACGCTTTCTTTCTTGCCTCATTTTCGGTTAGGTCATCTTGCATCAGACTTTTGACCTTTTCCCGGAATTGTTCTTGACAATTAGCAAAAGCATCATCAATAAAACTTTGCCAGGGATCCTCCTCTGTTTCAGAGATATCATTGTCATCTTCTGAGTCCATTTCGCTTTCACCTTCCGACATGTCATTTTCTAGTTCTATATCACCATCCTCGTCCTTGTACTGGTACCTAACATTTCCCGACATATTTCCCTTGATACTTTTACGATCACTAGATGAATGAACATCGATTACTTGACAACTACCGGCTTCAATGTGTCTTTTCAAAGTAAACGGTCGACAATATTCGTTAAGACAGTGTGGACACTGATGTTTACCCATGTGAGAGCAAACAGCGACTGGGAAGTTGTCATAAAATGATGTGTTTTTAAATGTACGTATGTGCTATTAGAATCTGCTAAAATGTGCGCATGTACTAATGCAATATGTGCTTATATGTGCGCATGTAATGTACTAATAGAATGTGCTTAAATGGGCGGCGGCGGCGGCGAGACAGAGAGCGCATGTGTTGTAATGTTAAAATGGAATGTGCTTAAATGTGCGAACGGGCGGCGGCGGCGGTGGCGACTTGAGAGAGAGCGCATGTGCTGAAATGTGCGCACATAGGTGCTAAAATGCGCGCGCAAATTTTAGCACTTTTCGAGGCACATTTCAGCATATGCGCTCTCTCTCTCAAGTCGCCGCCGCCGCCGCCGCCGCCGCCGCCGCCGCCCGTTAGAAATGTTAGCATATGAGCGCACATTTTAGCACCTATGTGCGCACATTTCAGCACATGCGCTCTCTCTCAAGTCGCCACCGCCGCCGCCGCCGCCGCCGCCCGTTCGCACATTTAAGCACATTCCATTTGTACATTACAACACATGCGCTCTCTGTCTCGCCGCCGCCGCCCATTTAAGCACATTCTATTAGTACATTACATGCGCACATATAAGCACATATTGCATTAGTACATGCGCACATTTTAGCAGATTCTAATAGCACATACGTACATTTAAAAACACATCATTTTATGACAACTTCCCAGTCGCTGTTTGCTCTCACATGGGTAAACATCAGTGTCCACACTGTCTTAACGAATATTGTCGACCGTTTACTTTGAAAAGACACATTGAAGCCGGTAGTTGTCAAGTAATCGATGTTCATTCATCTAGTGATCGTTAAAGTATCAAGGGAAATATGTCGGGAAATGTTAGGTACCAGTACAAGGACGAGGATGGTGATATAGAACTAGAAAATGACATGTCGGAAGGTGAAAGCGAAATGGACTCAGAAGATGACAATGATATCTCTGAAACAGAGGAGGATCCCTGGCAAAGTTTTATTGATGATGCTTTTGTTAATTGTCAAGAACAATTCCGGGAAAAGGTCAAAAGTCTGATGCAAGATGACCTAACCGAAAATGAGGCAAGAAAGAAAGCGTACAAGGAGCTATTGCCAGTATACAGAAAAGCAGTGATCAACAAATTCTTAGATAGGATTTTATGGTTTAAGGCTTTGACAAACGATTCTTTATACAGAGCGATCCAAAAGACGGCAACACGGCTTAAAGATGAGGAAGACTTTGAATCAGAAGAAGCATTGAAGTCAGCAACCAACCAGCGGAAATATTTGTTTGATAAACTATTAATCGAATATAAACCACCGTTGTTGAAGGGAGAAAGTGACGTCAGCGACGACTAAGCGGAAAGTGTAGTAACAGCTTCTCCATATATGCTTGAATGAACATTAATTATTAACAATGTCAACATTTCAATTGCGGATTCTAACGCTGATGTGTTACTATATTGAAAGTAGACTGCAAAAATGGCACAAGCTATGTTGCACTATAAATATCAATGTATTATTAATTTTAAAGGAAAAAGGTCTGTGGTTTTTTACCTTGATGACTGGATATACACTGAGAGTGTCAAACATCAAGGGTACAATGTTTATAAATATACGGAAAGGAAAAAGGGATATTTCCATATCAAAATATGTTTTTAGAACAACTATGTAACTTGAAAGAGTTAGTTCAGTTACATTGACGACTGTTGAGAAATAGACATGAAAAGAAGGATGTTATACATTATGATAAGAACTATTAACCATAACACCTTTTATTTTGGAATTTTGAACATTTTAAGTATGTGAATTAATTAGTGACCATTTAAATATTTTCAAAACAGAGGAGTGAAAGTTAGTGACATAACGTAGGTGAAATGGAAGCACTATCCAAAAAAGTGTGACAGTTTGGTGAAACCCAGTAATATGACTCAGAAACATTTACGCAAGATGTGCTTTTTTTTTTCTTTTTTTTTGTATAAATGCCTACTGCTTTGTATGTAATGTATCATGTGTTTGTTGATCAATAAAAGTAAACTGCACTTACCATGTGTTTTAGCCTCTTTTAGTACAATATAATTATTTATTTTTTAGCTCTGTTGATCAGAGATCAGAGATCAGCAGAGCTTATGCCGTGGTGCGGCGTCCGTCGTCCGTCCGTCCGTCAATTTTTTTTTTGTAGCGACTACTCCTCTGAAACTACTGAATGGATTTTCATGAAACTTTACAGAAATATTGCCCATGAAGTCTAGTTGATCCTAGCAAAACATTCATGTTGATGTGAAATCCAATATGGCCGCCAAATCTAAAAATAGATTTTTAAACAAACAAGTTTGTAGCGACTACTCCTTGAAAACTCTAAGTGATATTGATATGGGACTTTTTCTAAAATGATCAGCATGACATGATGTTGGTCCTTGTCGAAAATCGTTTTGATTCGATGTTAAACATGGCTGCCAGTGGCCATCTTTGTTTACATAGAGTTATTTAGTAAAAACTTGTAGCGACTACTCCTCTGAAACTACTTGACGGATTTTCATGATACTTCACAGGAATGCTGATCTAGCTATCAAAAACCTTTCAGTAGAGCTCCAAGGTCATTGACCTCTTGTTTAATTGCCCTACAGTGACAGCAAAGATAATTACGTCCACCTTACACACGTCATTCTAGAATACTCGAATTAGGATTCAATACGATGGTGGAGTACAATGTCAATGCTATCTAACCTGTTTAAAAAGATGTATATGTAAGCCTTTATAATCCTTTTCATTGACCTGTTCAGCGTCCGTCGAAGCTGGAGACGGATTCCGTTTACTATCCGAATACTATGCAAGTATCGATATTCCAGTCTTTAAAAATGGCCTTTCATTCGATATATATAGTTTCAAAATTGAAATAATTCTAAACGGCAAATAGAAACATTTAAAATTTTCTAAACTTATTTTTAAACTCAAAAAAAAAAGAGATTTTTGATTCAGAAAAAAAAACAGTTCTCTTATCACAGACCTTTCTAAAAATGTATTATATGCCTAGGGTCATCGCTTTAGTTTTCAAAATAAATAGGTATAACGATTTTACAATTAGGTACATTTTCATCAGTGTATCAGCTTTCTATAAATCGCTGTTTTTTTCCGAAAATATACAAGATGTATACACTTGACCTAGTGGGAGATGCTGTTTTATCCACCGTGACAATCACGTATTTCTAAAGGAGGCTTAACATTTCGAATATATTAATTTAAATCGCAATATATATTTCATATACATTTAAAAGCGAGATTTATTCGGATAGAATCGTGAAAACAAATACGAAAGTGTTATTTCACAAACACAAAAAAAAAGGATTAATATATATATTTATATAGTTTTAAACCGTTGGACTTTATTGATTGTATAGTTGTTTGTCATGGATTAATTCAATATTTTGTTTTAAATCAATATGAACTAAAATGTTTAATCAGGAAACGTATACTGGAATTATGGATTACTTAAAGGGAGTACATCAGGATTGGTCATTCTTTTAGAAATGTTCAAAATACATTATTTCTATATTAAATTGATCAAAATGTATGACCAAAATAAATGTCACTGAACAAAAGACCCAGAGATGGTATTTTCCTAACTCTGGTTACGCACCCAGGATAGCTATATTAAACTTGTAGAATCATCCCGAATGTTCACGTGTGACAATAATTTATAACTTGGTGATTACTCCGTTGCTTTTGTAAAACTTGTTGTAATTTATAATTAATAATTATAGCACTGTATTGTAGGAAATGCATACTCCACAAAACTCCTTTTGACTTATCAAATCAGGCGCGCTCGTTAAAAAAAAATGTCGAAACGCGTACCTATTCGAGGTCACCTTAGATACGGATCTATTTATAGATACACTTTCTATAATTTATGCGTGACGTCATCCGCTGGGGGCGTGGCTTCACCTGTCAATCATGACTTTAAAGTGACGGGCTTGTAGTTTTGTCTCTGTTTCTGTCTCTGTATGTCTCTCTGTCTCTGTCTCTGTCTGTCTCTGTATGTCATTGTCTGTCGCTGTCTGTCTCTCTGTGTCTCTGTCGCTGTCTCTCTGTCTCTCTCTCTGTCTATGTCTATCTGTGTCCCTGTCTATGTCACTGTCTCTGTCACTGTCTCGCTCTCTGTGTCTGTCTGTCTGTCTGTCTGTCTGTCTCTCTCTCTCTCTCTCTCTCTCTCTCTCTCTCTCTCTGTCTATGTCTCTGTATCTCTCTCTATGTGTCTCTGTGTCGCTGTCTATCTCTGTCTCTCTATGTCTCTCTCTGTCTCTCTCTGTCTCTGTCTCTCTTTCTCTCTGTTGTCTGTCTGTCTGTCTGTCTGTCTGTCAGTCTGTCTCTGTCTGTCTCTGTCTCTCTCTCTCTCTTATGACGCACACATTTTTTAATTAAGCAGCGTTCAAATATGAGCTATTGGGATTACCATTCGACTGCCTGCCTTCCTTCCTTAATATTTGCTTTAAAATAATTTTGACCATGAACAATCCTTGAAATGACCCAGTGTCATTCAAGTTTGTTAAAATTGGGTCAACATGAGTGCCAAGATGGCCTCTGTTACTAAAAATAGAAATAATAAACAATAAAAAATCTTCTCAGAAACTGCAAACACTGTTTTGAAATGATAGCCTAAGGTAATAAACTGTCAAGCTTTTTCAAATGAACTGGTAAAAAATGGAATTTGCGAAGATGCAGTTATTTTTATAAATTAAAAATATACGTTTTTATCTGAGACTGTTGTTGCTATGGTGACAAATATATATTTGAAATGATAGTACAATTATTAAATGGTACTTACAATGTTATAAATGTAGAATGCATACATTACTTTCATAAGAGATCCAGTAAAAGCAGTATATTATTGTTTATCTGGAAACATCAGATACCCCTTTTATGGCCTCATTGTACTGGTATTATAGGTTACTGAATTTGTATGGCTAAATATTACTTGGAACGAGTTGTTTTGGCAAAGGACGACGAGCTTGTATACTTTCATATTGTTTTCGATCAATGCTAATTGTATGACTATTACTTTTCATTATATTTGTGTTATTTTTATGGCTTTCGATGGAATTCCTATAATGTCATTCAGTTTCATTTTGTGTGGATGATTATTTTGCGCGAAAACGACGTCGACGTCGGATGACGTCATTAAAAAAACTTCAAACTACTATTCGATAACGTTAAAAATAGTGGGTGAGTGACCATTTCAATTATTTCTGCCACAAAAGTTTGTACAAAAACACGTCGTTTTTTTTGTTGACACTATAGGCAGGATTCCGTTCTTTTATTTGACAGCAGTTCCTTATTTCTATTTCGTGGCTCTTAGCAAGCGCGAGAAAAAGTTCCGGATGCAATATCAATATTGCACACTTAGCTCAATGCATACTAAACGGGACAATATGAAAGTATACAATAAAGAGGGGTCCTCACGCCTGTCTCTTGTATTTTATTTTAAGTACATATCCTAAGGTATAACCATGCAACGTTTCATGCTTTCTTCCGGAAGTCCACAATTTGACCCCTATATGGCTTATACATACCAGACTACAATTATGACACACATAAAACAAGCATAATGCAATCAATAATAAAAGACGGATGAATAAATTCCATTCCAGTAGAGGCATTTATTCCCCCCAATACAATCAGAGAGGGAGTTATCCACAATGTCCCTCTCGACACAGATTTAACTGAATTGCAGTCAAAAATGCTGGACCAGGATGTTAACCCTCCAAATATTTTATCCCTCACAATCCTGTCGAATAAATTCGGAAAAAACACAGACCTGTGCAGTCAAGGTTGTTGTAGCCGGTGAGAGCCTCCCTTCCATGCTTTTGATACATGAGACATATAGGCTACATCCTTCGATGTGGAAAAATGTTACCGACTATTGCAGATCATGTCCCACTCTCATTACACTTGTTTGCTTTTTCTTCAGTACAATAGCGTCGCAGCGCATGTATAAGAAAGCGTGTGCCCAACCTTGTCCAAAGGCTTTCGATAAGCCCATAATGAAAAAATCGTTGATGTATTGAATGAGCTATGTATCGCGTCCTTTTGTGAAGCCAAGCTGTAAGGGATGTCCTGCATCTCTGCGTGGTTCATGATGGCGAGCGTAATGACTCACATAAATCAATAAATCAAGATACACGTGACGCTTCTTGAAGCCAAGTTTCACATTGACTGTAGGACAGTCTTTTGGGACAATCTTTCGGGACTTCGCTGGTGTCGGAGGACTGTTGAAAGAACTCGCTGGTGTAGGAGTACTGTTGAAAGAACTCGCTGGTGTCGCAGGACTGTTGAAAGAACTAATTTGTAAAACTCCTCGAGGACAAGATGTCTCCTTTATGGGAATGTATTGTTTCATGTTGGCGATGCCGTTTGGATGCCTTTTTAATTAAACAATAAGAAACATGATTCCCCAGCCCACAACCCCAACTTTCTTGAGACGACCATGCTAACATTGCTGTGCTTACATTTTCAGTCGGTCCCATTCGTAGCGTCCATGAATACTGCGTCCCTGAATGCTGGTACTAACCATTTCAAGAATATCAGCATCCAGGGCCATGCCCCAAAGGGCGCGTCCAGGTAAATACTACATAACGAAAAGAAGGCACTGCAGATGATATTAATAAAATACTGGGGTCAAACCTACAAGGCGCCATTTTACTATCTAATATCACCAATTCAAACACGTTTGAATTTCTTATATATAATCAGTGAAATGAACAAATAACTTCTCCCTGCTATTTAAAGTCAGTAGCCACATTGTCAACCCTTTTATGTTTGTGATGTCGCCTGTTATTCGGGTGCCAAAGACAGCCGTTTCCGTAATGGTTTTCATAGGTCCATGGTTAAGGACATTGCTAATTATAATTTCTGTACCAGTTTTATTTGGAGCTGGCATAACCCAAAAAAAAAAAAAAAAATACACTAATAACAGTAAGCAAGTATTAAATATCGTTATTATATTTTGAAAATCGCGGCATATCTACTAAATCAGCCGACCATATTTTATTAACAATCACACGGGGTTGAGTGAAATTTCTTCGTAAAAGTTCATCGGCTAGTCTGTTCGTCCATCTCAACGCATTGTCTTGTTTTTTTTGGCGCTCAAAGTCCAAGTTGATATCAAAAGTTAAAATTTATATTTTATACTAATAACCGGCTTAACAATCGGGGTTTTAGCAATTTGTTCACCAAGTGATTTGGATTTACTTGCTTTTAACCTAGTCAGGATGTTTTTATCACACATCGATTTATTACCAGGATTTTCATCATAAAAATAATCGTGATCTTTAAAAATAGCATCTAATTCATTTGAGGGTTGCCCGCTTTTAAGTGGGTTACCCGGACCGCAATATTAATAACTAGGAATTGTTAACCCCTTTTTAGGCAATACAGGTAGTAAAGCGTTAAGGATATAAATGTTTCCACCTTGTGTGCTTTTAACAAATTGTGTTTTAGTAATACCACAAGGTGCACCTGTTGCTTTTAACACATCGTCGGAACCCTCGTTTCATTGATTACGTTATCACTCCATTCATGATGAATGGATTATGAATGGAGGGATAACGTAATCAATCAAACGTTGGTTCCTCATATATAAAATATGATTAAATAAAATATGATGTTATGCTGTTTTCATTATCTGTAGGTTAATAGGACCTTCCATAGCAAACACTGATTTATCCTTATCAGGTTCTAAATCTGCAGCATTTTAGGAAGAGATGAGAAAACATTTGATGTTGATATAAAATGCCTGGTTAATTCTGCCTCATTTTGCACATCATGGGTTTAGTCACCACCGGGTTGTATTTTTGTCATATTATTACGCTAAATTTTGGATGTCACGCAACCATGAACAATTTAAGCATACATATATGTTTTAAATTGTGTTTATCTCTATGCCACGAACAAAAACATTACAATGGGACTCGATGGAAAAAAAATTGTGGTGAGAGACGTGAATGTCCAGCGATGGTTGTCGTCTGCTATTTATTGTATTACCTTTGCCAGGTTCAGCATCTATCTGCAGAAAGGTTCCGAGTATGAGCCATCAGATATTGCTTTTGTGTTCGACGCCAGGTTTGACAGCTATGGCGACCGAAACAAGATCGTGACTAACGACAAGAGAAATGGGAGACAGGGTCGAGAGGATGGTCGGGTTCTTCTGTTCCCCTTCGAAATAGAGAAAGAATTCGAGATAACTATTATTGTGGAATGCAACTCATTTAAGGTATATATGAACTGTACAATTAGTGTGCTATTTTTATATACAGAGAAACGGGTTAAATGTCAAAATAGGCACACAGCACTTACACTTAATTTCATTGAACCTCTCCTAAAATTGTATCTTGCATGTATAGCCATCTCCCTTATATGCATTCATACTTATTAAGCATAGAGCGTAAATATTAGAAGATAAGTAGTAATCCATACCTGCATTTAGTGCATTTTTTATACTAGTTTAGTTATTAATATCAGCGTGTAATTAAAAAAAATCGTTTTTTTCCATTAGGTAAACGTGAATGGCAACGCTTTATTAGTTCGCAGTCAGGAGGTGCCTTATTTCGACAATATCCGGATTGATAACGAAGTGATCCTGACGAAGGTGGTTCTCGAGTAGACAGACATGTGTGTTCTGTTCAACATGAACAAGATGGTTGGTAGTTGAAGGTGGCGAACCTGTTTTTTGCCAAGAACAATGTGTTAACAGTTACTATTTTATGTACGCGTGAATAGTTTGAACTGGGCTTTATTAACCATTGTGACTATTGTTTTAACGTATACTATTATTAGTTGCTGCCTGGATTATATACAAAAACAAGAAAGGACACGAAACCTTGAAACAACTCGGTCAAGAAGGCCGGTAGGCCTGGTCGTCTTTTTCAATTAAACAAGAGGCCCTCGAGTTATCGTATATCGCTCTACTGGTTTAAAGCTGTGTTGTCCCTAATGTTGTTGTTTTTTAAAATAATTGTTATCTCATTTATAAAATCGACTGACAAATTTGATAGTAATTGAATGAAAAACAGAGCTTCTATTCTCTAAAATGAAACTGTTTGAGTGCGCTGGGAGGGGAAAGGTAGTGGGGTCAGGATTGGGTGTCAGAAGCAAATATCCCTGGTTTTAAACGTATCCATTTTGATATTACCCTTTTGAATACGTTCGGTAACTTCTGATGAATACTATAGGAGCTATAGAGTTTCAAAAGCAACGTTTAGCATTTTTAAATAATTCAAGTGCTGTCTCGAGTCCGACATGGCTAGTTTTTGATTGTATCCATGCTTTCTTCTTTCTTTTTCTTGACCTAGCAGTAGTATAGAAACGAGTGGTTCCATCGCAGTTTCCCAATCGGTCTCAAAACATAAATGGCATATTTTCCAACCTTTTGGCCACACCACACATTTTACAATTATTTGAACAAACTTACTAGAAAAACTTCCAATCAGTCTCAAAAACTAAATGGCATATTTGCTACCTTACCCACACCACAAATTTCACAATTGTTTGAGCGGACCGATTGGAAAAACGTTGCTCGAACACCCAGTTTATTTAATTCTATACTACTAACTATGGATAAAGCCCCATTTACAAATCCAATAAAATAATATTATTTTACCTATATTATAGAGTTAGATTATTTTAACAAAAGTAGTAGTATTATATTCCCCTCCCACAAATGAAACTATTTACTAAGAACCTATAAAATTATATATCTCACATTTTAATTTACTTAGTATCTGTTTATTTTCTTTCATTGTTTTAAACATATTTATTAGTATCCATTCCAACTGTAATCTTTTTAGTTTATTAATTTTGCAGTATTTTGTGTCTAAAAGGATCACGGCCAACATCATATTCCACTTTGAATTGTTTGTTGAAATTAATATTTTTCTATATCTATTTTGTAATTTTCTCTGATGCGCCAAGTCCAAGTTTATAGTTTGTACTTATAAAAAGTTTAATACTCAAGTTCTTAGCAATTTAGTGATATAGAGATAATAAAGTGACTTAGACTAAAACTAGTCAGCATGTTTTTATCACACATTCATTTAGTATTAGAAGTTTCATCATAATAATAATCATGATCTTTAAAAATAGCATAAAATTCATTTGATTGTTCTCCACTATTAATTGGATTACTCGGTTCGCAATATTTATAACCAGGAAATGTTAACCCCTTTTTTAGGTAATAAAGAAAGCAAAGCTTTTAGGAATATCAATATTCTCACCTTTTGTACTTTTAACAAATTGTGTTTTGATAATTTCACATGATGCGCATGTTGATTTTAACATTGATCTACCATTCTTCGCAAACTGACATTATCTGTAATATTTCTTCTTTGCACAGTAACGCATATATATATAGTTATAGTTATAGATAAAATCTGATTGCGTGTTTAATACATGTATTGTATAAGATTATCCTAGACTTAGTTCCCGTATTGTAGCTTGTAAATAAAAAATAAACAAAAAAATTCCACATACTACTCTCTTGTGTTTTATCTTGATACTGATTTATTATTAGTTTTTAGCTCTACTGGCCAAGGGCCAGCAGAGCTTATGGGATGGTGTGTTGTCTGTCGTCCGTCGTCTGTCTGTCTGTCTGTCTGTCGTCCGTTAACTTTTCTTCAAACGACTTCTCCTCAGAAACCGCTTGGTTAATTTTGACCAAACTTCACATGGATGATCCTTAGATAAATGCTTTTTAGATTTGTTAAAATTAGGTCAGCACTACATCCAAGATGGCTGCCATTACCATATATAGTCGAAACCTTAAAAAATCTTCTTCTCCAGAACCGCTGGACAGATTTCAACAGTTTTTCTTTTAAAATGATCGCAAAGGCATAGCCTATCAAGATTGTTCAAATAAAGTCCCCAGGGTAAAAAATGCCCGTGCCCCGGGGGTCCAAAGTTTGTATATTGAGGTTTTGCATGTTTTCCATATAGACATATAGGAAAAACTTTAAAAAATCTTCTTCTCTGAAACCACATAGCACAGAGCTCTCATGTATTACATGTTGCATCAGCTTATGGTCCTCTACTAAGTTTGTTCAAATAGTGACCCTGGGGTCAAATTTGTCCCAGCCCCGGGGGTCACAGTTTTACATAGACTTATATAGGATTTTTAAAAAAAAAAAATTCTTCTCGGAAACTACAACAGCCAGAGGTTTGATATTTTGCATTTACTATAAGCTTATGGTCCTTTACCAAGTTTGTTCAAATGGTGACCCTCGGGTCACATTTGGCCCCGCCCCGAGGGTCACATGTTTTACATAGACATGTATAGGTAAACACTTTAAAAAAATCTTCTTCTCTGAAACTGCAAGAGCCAGAGGTTTAATATTTTGCATTTGCTATGAGCTTGTGGTCCTCTACCAAGTTTGTTCAAATGGTGACCCAGGGGTCACATTTGGCCCCACCCCGGGGTCACAGTTTTACATAGGCTTGTATAGGGAAAAACTGAAGAAAAAAAATCTTCTCAGGAACCACATGGCACAGAGCTCTCATGTATTACATGTAGCATCAGCTTATGGTCCTCTACTAAGTTTGTTCAAATGGTGACCCTGGGGTCACATTTGGCCCCCACCCCAAGGGTCACATGTTTTACATAGACATGTATAGGAAAAAACTTAAAAAATCTTCTTCTCTGAAACTGCAAGAGCCAGAGGTTTAATATTTTGCTGTTGCTATAAGCTTATGGTAATTTACCAAGTTTGTTCAAATGGTGACCCTGGGGTCACATTTGGCCCCGGCCCAAGGGTCACATGTTTTACATAGACATGTATAGGGAAAAACTTAAAAAAATCTTCTTCTCTGAAACTGCAAGAGCCAGAGGTTTAATATTTTGCTGTTGCTATAAGCTTATGGTCCTTTACCAAGTTTGTTCAAATGGTGACCCTGGGGTCACATTTGACCCCGCCCCAAGGGTCATATCTTTTACATAGACATGTATAGGGAAAAACTGAAAAAATCTTCTTCTCTGAAACTGCAAGAGCCAGAGGTTTAATATTTTGCATTTGCTATAAGCTTATGGTCTTCTACCAAGTTTGTTCAAATGGTGACCCATCGGTCACATTTGGCCCCACCCTGGGAGTTTGGTCACATTTGGCCCCACCGTGGGGGTCATAGTTTTACTTAGGTTTGTATAGGGAAAAACTGAAAAACATCTTCTTCTCTGGAACCACATGGCACAGAGCTCTCTTGTATTACATGTACCATCAGCTTAAGGTCCTATACCAAGTTTGTTCAAATGGTGACCCTGGTGTCAAATTTGGACGCGCTCCGGGGGTAACAGTTTTAAAAAAAAAAAAAAAAAAAAAAAAAATCTTTTTTTTTTTTTTTTTTTTTTTAATTACATTTTTTTTTTTTGTTTTTTTGTTTTTTTTTAAATGTTTTAATTTTTTTTTTTTGTTTCTATTTTTTTTTTTTTCTTTTTTTTTTTTTGATAGATTTGAATTTTTTTTTGAATTTTTTTAAAAAGAAAATTCATTATCTTTTTAATTACTTGACACTTACTTTAAAATTTCTTGTCTGCGCTACTCATCTTAAATGCCTTGTTGAATTTCGACGAAACTTGGCAGGAAGCATCGGTAAGATGTCCAGTTGTGCATATCATGATTTTGTTCCAGTTCGCTGATTTTTGACTGAGTTTTATTTTAAATTTCTTGTCGGCGCTACTCGGCTTGTTGGATTTCTACGAAATTTGGCAGGAAGCCTCCGTATGATGTCTAGTTGTGCAAAGCGCAGTATATCAATGAAATCTTGGACAATTTCGAAAAACAGCTAGATCTTGTTAGTAATAACAGAGTTATGGCCCTTGATTTGTTGAAAAATGCTATAAACATATTTCCTTTGTTAAATCTATAGGAGAAGAGAGCTATATCTAGCTATATCTATCTAAATCTATAAGAGCTGTTTTAGCCAGTAGAGCGTCCACAGGCCCTCTTGGGCCTCTTGTCTATTTTATATTGGGCATGTAAGTTAAACTTCTTATGGTGGAATTATACCAAACTGATCAAAATAATAATTATCGCAGTAACAAGTCCAGAGTGTACCAGGCCCAGTAAATTCATCAAAATTAATAATAACGCATCTTCGTTTATTTTGTTTTGTTGGTAATTTGTTTTTGTGTAAACTCCTCTGAAATTTTTAACATTTTATTATATCTAGGTTAGAGATAGGTTCATTCAATTCAATATTAAATATATGTCTATCTGTACAGCTGTACGGCCAAATTTGTGAATCTACTTGCAAACATACTATGAAAGGGACATTTGAAAGCCCCGAACTGAACAGAACTCAATATTTAAAAGTCAATACTACGAACATTTTAGCCATTCCGAAGATGGTATGAATATGACGGTGAAAATGGAACCTTCAGTGTGGTATCTTCATACCATTCCATGGCCGGCGGCGTATCGTCACAGTTTCTAACAAAATGTTTTTGCTCTAAACGAGAAAGAAATGGGTGAAATAAGCAAAATAGAATTGGGAGCAGAGGTTATAAAGCATGCGTCTCACAAGTAAAAGTCAGCCTCTCCGTAGTCGAATGGTTAAGACGTTGCGTTGTAAACCTTCGCCTCTCACCGCTGAGGGTCGAATCCCACTCTGGGCTCGACTTGGAAGTGAGGCAGTGTCGATTCTTACGGATGGAGGGAAGTTGTACAGTACTGGTTCTACCCAGGAAAAGTGGGTGGTCTGCCTCTACCATAAAAAAATCGACCGTCATTTATAACCTTACCTGTGTTGAAAATGACGTAAAACACCATACAAACAAACAAACAAACAAACACAAGTAAAAGTCAAAAGACTAAGTTAAAAAGAAGACAACATATTCAAAGGGTGATTAAACAATACTCAGACTCGTTTAAAGCTAGAGCAGTGGAAAAAATCAAATTAAGAAAACGAAGAGTGTGTGAATGTACCTCTGGTATCTGTACATAAATATCGGGCTCGGCGATCTCCAAAGATCGGAATGAATATCAGTTCTGATTGCAAGCTAGGGGTGACGTTTTATCACCGCCACACTGCACACTGCACAGGCACCGCTTCCACGATAAATAAAAAGCGTATCAAACTAATTTACTGATAACTACCCGGCCGTCACCACCACTTGATTTGAAAATCAATACATTATCGTCTGTCAATTGCTAACTAATAATTTTAATTTCACTAGGAAGTTGAATGTTTGTTTCTAAACCTTCGAAAAAATAATATTTGTTTAATGTAATTATAGTGTCAACTATTTTATTAGTTATGATTAAAGCATGACGCTCTGTAAACTCCAAATTATAACCAGCTTAGTCATCTCGGGATTCTGCTGCAGCTGTATTGTCCAAATAAAAGTATTCGTCAGACATGTTAAGCAAACAAAGTTACTTTTGACGTTAACAAATCCATGAAGATTATTACCGTCCATTTTGTTTTACTTGGATTTGATCACTCCGTGAACTGCATCATATAAAACAGTTCTCTCAGCGTCTGCAAAAGCCGCACCATCGGCGAGCTTGTTTACCTTAAAAAGGGAATGTAGCGACACAGCCAAACAAGCTCTGTTATTGAGAGTTCTGAAAATCTTGGAAAAAGATGAAAAAATTATCAAAATCGGATGATAAACTAAAAAGATATGACCATTTAAAGGTTGTTCTAACACGAATTTGGGAGCCGCCATTTTTAGAAATATGATGTCATAGTTCCATATTACCATATATGGAATATTGATAAATATCATTTAAAACGAAGAAAATCACTGCAAATGAATGATTTTTTTTACTGGTCATATAAATCATTATTGCTATTAAGTATTTACATATTTTTCATACAGTTGTTGTCATTTTCCCCCTATAACAGTAAATTTTCATATTTATAAATATTCCATATATGGTCATTTAGAACCGTGATGTCATAGCTCTCAAAATGGCCGCTTCCATATCCGTTTCAACAGAAACTTCAAATGATCATATCTTCTTTGTTTATCATCCGATTTTGATAATTTTTTCACCCTTATTCAAGTATTTCAGAACTCTCAATAATGAAGACCGGCTGTATCGCTACATTCCCTTTAACACGTGTCAGAATATGCGTTATATCAATCAAATTAAGAATTTCTATCATTTATTGTAAATTGGTATCCATGTTTATCTGTTTAGTTGCATTCCCAAGCCTTTTTATAGGGGTATCTAACTGAATAGGTGTATGTTCATATCGGATAGTGTATTTTTCGCTTCAAAACATCTATAGCCTATTAATTATTTAAAACTAAATTAATTAATTAATCGGTTAATTCTCATCATAATTTCTCTTCAGAAAGTAATCTATTAATTGTTGTATTTACATCTTCGTTTTTATTATCGGTTTTATTGTCTGGCTCCTGCCAAGGCATTGAGTACTTGCTTTGTGGCGTTCTATGCTTTTATTTTTTATATTCATATATACATGATTATCTGTGTTATACTTATATTGCCTATTAATGTTGCCTTGTTTTTTAGAGAATATAATCTGACGGGGATATCTTTATTTACCCTGTCACGTTTTATTCGGATGACAATAGTATAAGTGAGGTTTGGTGCACCCTAGAACCTGGTGTAAACCCCATCGGCCTTTTTCGACACTAACTGTTCCAATGCGGATAAGAGTGAGGTTTGGTTCACCCTAGAACATGGTTTAAACCCCCATCGGCAATTTTCGACACTAACTGTTCAAATGCGGATAAGAGTGAGGTTTGGTGCACCCTAGAACCTGGTTTAAACCCCCATCGGCCTTTTTCGACACTAACTGTTCCAGTGAGGATAAGAGTGAGGTTTGGTGCACCCTATAACCTGGTTTAAACCCCCATCGACCTTTTTCGACACTAATAACTGTTCCATTGCGGATAAAAGTGAGGTTTGGTGCACCCTAGAACCTGTAACAGTGCCCACCCCCCCCCTCTCCCCCACCCCCCAATCGATATGTTTCGAGACTAACTGTTCCAGTGCGGATAAGAGTGAGGTTTGGTGCACCGTAGAACCTGGTTTAAATCCCCATCGACCTTTTTCGACACTAACTGTTCCAATGCGGATAAGAGTGAGGTTTGGTGCACCCTAGAACCTGGTTTAAACCCCCATCGATCTTTTTCGACACTAACTGTCCCAATGCGGTAGCCCTACATAGTATCAACCCCTTTAAATTATGTTTGCGGTGTCATATCTTGCCGTTTATTCATATTTATAGTTGTTGTTTGTTTCTGTGTGTGTTTGTGATTGAATGTCGTCCTTGAATGCTCTTTTTCCTGTTCGATTTTATATCTACTTTTTCTTTGTTAGGATGTGTAGATATGCAATAATGTCTCGGATTTTGGCTGCGCCTATTGGGTCTCCCCAGGGGGTAATCGGTTGAAAAGTCACAAAAAAGGCATAAATTGTCCAAATGTGAATGATTATGATTCAAATACAATTAATGGACTCGAGACACAACATATATACAGCGGGTTTTGACCTCCTGCATAAAGGGGACCCTCTTCAGGAGTACAACTTGGGGCAATTTACTATTACAGAGCTTCGGCCTTGTGACGCTAACTTCTTCTGTACCCTTTGAGATTTAAGTGTATGTGTGGTGTATTGTTAGTTAAGGATGTGTAGATGCGCAATAAGTGTTTAGTATTTTGGCTCCATCCGCCTATGGGTAATCAGGTAAACACACACACAAAAACAGCATATATTGTCCAAATGTGAATGCATTTAATTTTACCACTCTCCACACCCTTTGCGATTTCGAAACTATGCTTTGATAGCAATGTTAAGGTTCACTAATTATGTCTCACCCACTGTGCTGTCTGTCTGTTGTCTGTCTGTATGTCGTCTGTATGTCACAAACTTTGTCCGGACTAGATCTCCTGAACCCCTTGCCGGTTTTCAAGGAAACATTGCAGGGATGATCGGTACCAAGCTTAGTTGTGCATATTGCCGCCGTGTTCCGGTTGAATGATTTTTGGCGGTAAGCCATATAAAGGTTTTTATACACAAACTATAAAGTCCGGACTAGTTCAACTGAACCTCTTGCCGGATTTCAACGCCATATGCATGCCATCTTCGGGATGGTTAAAATTGTACTGTTGATTTTATGAATATTGAGTTCTGCTCAACCCGGGGCTAGAGGGCGTGAGCGGTAGCTAGCATATTTCACTACCGCTCATGAACAGTCTCAATCAAACCGAGACTGCAATATTTCGTATGTGTCGTGCTCGGCCGTTTCCAAAGGTCCATTATCATACTCTTTTTTGTTTGCTTATTAATGCTGCCTTGTTGGTTAGAGAATAGTTCATGACGGGGATTTCTTTATTTACACTGTCCCGTTTTATTGGAATGACAGTAGGGTAAGTGAAAGGTTTGCTGCACCCTAGAACCTGGTTTAAGCCCCCAGCGGCAATTTTTGCCACTGACCGTTCCAAGGCGGTAGCCATATTGTCAACCCTTTTGTGTTTGTGATGTCTTATTTGGCCTTTTACTCATCTTTAAAGTTCTTCTTTGTTTCTGTGTGTTTGTGGTCGACTGCCGTCCTTGAATGCTACTTTTAGTTCGATTTTTATATATAATTTTGCAGGGATGATCGGTACCTAGCCTCTTTGTGCATATCGTCGCTCTGTTTCGAATGAATGATTTTTGGCAGAGTTTTGGCCCTTTAAAGGTTTTAATACACAAACTTTGTACGGACTAGTTCTCCTGAACCCCTGGACGGATTTCTGTGAAACTTTGCAAGGATGATCGGTACCAAGACCAATTGTGCATATCGTCGCCGTGTTCCGGTTGAATGATTTTTTGGCGGAGTTATGGCCCGTTAAAGGTTTTAATACACACACACACACTTTGTCCGGACTAGTTCTCCTCTTTGCAGGGATCAGTACCAAGCCTAGTTGCGCATGCCATCGCTATATTCTGGTTGACTATGTATTGCCGGAGTTATGACCCTTTCAAGGTTTTAATACACAAACTTTGTCCGGACTAGTTCTGAATGTTTGGCCGGATTTAAACGGAGCTTTTCATGGATGATCGGTACCATGCCTCGTTGTGCATATCGTCGCCGTGTTCCGGTCGATTGCATTTTAGCTGATATTTTGCGGAGTTGTGGCCCTTTGAAGGTTTTACTACACAAATGGTGTCCAGTCTAAACATGGCAAGGGTGATCAGTACCAAGCCTAGTTGTGCATATCGTCTCCATGTTCCGGTTGAAAGATGTTTGGCCCTTAGGTTTTAATACACGAACTTTGTCCGAACTAGTTCTCCTGAACCCCTGGCCGGATTTCTACGAAACTTGGCAACGATGATCATTATCATCGCCATGTTCTGGTTGAATGAACTTTGACAGAGTTGTGGCCCTTTTAAGGTTGAGAAATAAGTATTTTACAGCCAAAATGCATTCTTGAAGGGCTTTTTCCACGTAAATACCTTGTTGCTGGGACAGCAGCAAATAAAGAAATCTCAGATAGCCTTAATATTTTGCTATAAATTTTCAGAGTGTCTTAATTTACATTTATTTACACAACACATTAAAACCATTTTTGAATAAAAACTCTAAAACAATTAAATAAAATTTCTGACTGCTAGAATTTTGCATTAAAACTGCTTTAATACAAAAACAACTTTCGCGCATAAAAAAATATTTTCCACTGATTTTGAAAAGTAAGTTTTTTTATTTTTTATTTACCACTAAAAATGTATTAACAACTATATCAGTGGGAATCCATAGCAATGCGATAACAGTAAGAGCAGATAAGATGTCAACTATTCATAACTTGTGCCTGGGATAAATTATTAAAACACAGAAAAGTTACTGAGTTTTATTTTTTATTATTCTTTACCACTGTGGCAAACCATATATTTTGACAAGTTTCATAAAAATCACATGTCTGTAGCTATGACAACATATTCTATAATAATCTGCAAACTTAGGATAATACTCGATCTTAACACATGTGTACATATTACTATGGCAACAAATTCTACGATAATGCGCTAACCTAGACTAACACCCAATCTTAACACGTGTACATGTTACTAGGGCAAAACATTCTACGATAATCCGCTAACTTAGATTAACACTCAGTCTTAACATATGTGCGTGTACATGTTTCTATGGCAAGTCAACACATTCTATAATAATCTGCTAACTTAGAGCAACACTCGATCTTAACATTCTGTGATAATCCACAAACTAGACATTGAAGAGTTGATCATAGTCGTATCACAGCTACAAATCCACTCTGTTATTGGAAAAGAGGCTCATTTTCACCGTATAAATGTGCTGTTTTATATTAAATAATTTCCACATACCAGTTGAAATCAAGAGCAACATGAGGTTGGGACAAGATTGATCACAATATTTAAATAAAACCTAAAGTTTAAGTTTAATTCCTCAAGTTGACCTTCCGACATATTTTTTGGTACAAACTTTGTTTTTATCTGTCTATATAATGCTTGTAAAATAAATGTAACTTGCCCAGCAGCTTCATAAATTCTTCATAAACTATATCACTCTGGGGAGATGCCTACATGGCCAGAAAAGTTGAGTTATACACATCTGTCAATCAGACGAGAGGCTTCATGCCAAATATTAACTGTTTATACTGGAGATTTGATCTTAAAGGTTGTTTAATGACTCATCAACACGGTATAAGTTATTTAGAGCTGCCCCAGTGAAAGGGAGAGGATACATAGGAATGGGAATCTGCCCTACTCTTACTTACTTAACATGTTCAGAGGACAGCTTTTTAGACTTTTCCCTTCACCGTATATCTGTAGATTAAAAAATAAATAAACTCCACTGAGCTGGAGCATAGGAAAAATTGATCATTTGTGAACAACAGCGCAGCCTAACGGGGCATCATATGCCTGTTTGCCAACATTTTTATGTAAAAAGCATTCCTAGGTGTCAGATTAATATGACTTGACCTACTGACACAAGTGACCTCAACAAAAACAAGGATCATTCATGTCCCATGGGCAGTCTATCTATGAAGTTTCATGATCTTAGGTTTGAAAGGTGCTCCAGTTATAACTTGGAAAACCCGTTTTCTCTGCTAGGTCACTGTGACCTCAACTTTTGGTTTATTGACCTCAAAAACAACAAAAATTCAAAATTTGCTAAATGGTTATTTAGACGGCATCAGAAGATGTCTAAAGGTTTGGTCCATCTAACCGGATGAGGTGATCATTTGTACATACTAGAATAGGCTTCATACCCGGATACCCCGGATAAATATAATTTTGCTGTTTTTGAGAATAAGTTGTTTAAGAAATAAGAGGCCCAAGAGGGCCTATGGACGCTCTACTGGCTAATATGGCTCTTATAACATCAATGAAGCGAGTGACTATCGTCTTAAAAAGGCAAAATATAGCATTTTTTACTAAATCAAGAGCCATAACTCCGCAATTACTGGTCCGATATGGCTGGTTTTCGAACTTGGCCAGTAGAGATAATAATAAAAAAAAAAAAAAAAAAAAAATATATAAAAATAATGAACGAAAAAAAAAACAAGAGGTCAATGACCTTGAAGCTCTACTGATTGATTTTGATTTCAGGAAGTAGTCGCTACAGACTTGTTTTTTGAAAATCTATTTTTAACCGTGGCGGCCATCTTGAATTTCCGGCCGACCTGAAATTTTGCTAAGATCAATAAGACATTAAGAGCAACATTCCTGTGAAGTTTCATGAAAATCCGTCAGGTAGTTTCAAAGAAGTAGTCGCTACAAGTTTTCATTATATAACTCTATGTAAACAAAGCAGCCATGTTTAAGGTCAAATTAAAACGATTTTCGACAAGGACCAACATCATGTCATACTGATCATTTTAGAAAAAGTCCCATATCAATATCTCTTATTGTTTTGAAGAAGTAGTCGCTACAAACTTATTTATTTTAAATCTATTTTTAGCTGTGGCGGCCATCTTGAATTTCCGGCCGACCTGAAATTTTTCAAGGATCAACTAGACATCAAGTGCAACATTCCTGTGAAGTTTCATGAACATCCGTCAAGTAGTTTCAGAGGAGTAGTCGCTACAAGTTTTTACTATATAACTCTATGTAACCAAAGATGGCCACTGGCAGCCATGTTAAACGTCGAATCAAAATAATTTTCCACAAGGATCTACATCATGTCATGCTGATCGTTTTAGAAAAAGTCCCATATCAATATCACTTATAGTTTTCAAGAAGTAGTCGCTACAAACTTATTTTTTAAAAATCTATTTTTAGCTGTGACGGCCATCTTGAATTTCCGGCCGACCTGAAATTTTGATAGGATCAATAAGACATCAAGAGCAACATTCCTGTAAAGTTTCATGACAATCCGCCAAGTTGTTTCAGAGGAGTAGTCGCTACAAGTTTTTACTATATAACTCTATGTAAACAAAAACGGCCGCTGGCAGCCATGTTTAACGTTGAATCAAAACGATTTTTGACTAGGATCAACATCATGTAATGCTGATCATTTTAGAAAAAGTCCCATATCAATATCACTTATAGTTTTCAAGAAGTAGTCGCTACAAACTTATTTTTTAAAAATCTATTTTTAGCTGTGACGGCCATCTTGAATTTCCGGCCGACCTGAAATTTTTCTAGGATCAATTAGACATCAAGAGCAACATTCCTGTAAAGTTTCATGACAATCCGCCAAGTAGTTTCAGAGAAGTAGTCGCTACAAGTTTTTACTATATAACTCTATGTAAACAAAGATGGCCGCTGGCAGCCATGTTTAACGTTGAATCAAAACGATTTTTGACTAGGATCAACATCATGTCATGCTGATCATTTTAGAAAAAGTCCCATATCAATATCACTTATAGTTTTCAAGAAGAAGTCGCTACAAACTTGTATTTTAAAACTCTATTTTTAGCTTTGGCGGCCATCTTGGATTTCACATCAACATGAATTTTTGCTAGGATCAACTTGACTTTATGGGCAACATTTCTGTAAAGTTTCATGAATATCCATCCAGTAGTTTCAGCTGTGAAGTCGCTACAAATAAAAGTTTACGGACAGACAGACGGACAGACGGACAGACGGACAGACGGACGGACGACGGACGCCGCACCACGGCATAAGCTCCGCTGATCTCTGATCAGTTGAGCTAAAAATCAAGAAATCTGGTAAAGTTTGGTAAAGATCAGATGGAAAATGAAGGCACTATTGCCTTAACAAGGCAAAATATAGCATATTTAACGAAATCAAGGGCCATAACTCCGCTGTTACTGGTCCGATATGGCTGGTTTTCAAACTTGTCCAAGCTGTTATTGACATTAACAATCTGGTAAAGTTTGGTAAATATCAGATGAAAAATGAAGGCCCTTGCGTCGTGAGGCAAAATATTGCCTTTTTAACTAAATCAAGGGCCATAACTCCGCTTTTACCGGTCCGTTCTGGTTGGTTTTCGAACTTATCTGAGCTTTTATTGAAACTAACAATCTGGTAAAGCTTGGTAAAGATCGGATGAAAAATGGGGGCCCTATAGTCTTAACGAGGCAAAATATGGCATTTTTAACTAAATCAAGGGCCATAACTCCGCTATTACTGGTCCGATTTGGCTGGTTTTCGAACTTGTCCGAGATTTCACTGACATTAACAATCTGGTAAAATTTGGTAAAGATCAGATGAAAAATGAAGATCTATCGTCTTAACGAGACAAAAGTTAACGACGGACGGACAACTCGGTATCCCATAAGCTCTGCTGGCCTTCGGCCAGTAGAGCTAGAAAATTACAGACAACAGACAAAATATGATAACATAAGCTTATTTGACCTTTGCTCAGGCGAGCTACCATTTAATATTGTTCAATGTTGTTGCTCTAATTCGGTAATATCTGACGTACCTTATAACTTAAATTTGTTCTTCAACGAAAAAAGCATACAATCATGCTCTTAAATTATCTACATGGTGGGTAAAAAAAATAAAAAAGCTTAAAAAAGGTTGTACAAATAATATATATCTCAAAAGGTACTAAATGGTTGCATATATATAGAAATCATTATAATACAGAACTCACTATATACAAAAATCTTAATATACAGAAATCATTATAATACAAAAATCATTATGTAACAGAAATCATTATATACAGAAATCATTATAAACAGAAATCATTATAAACCTAAATTCATTATATACAGAAATCATTATATATATATACATCATTATAATACAGAAATCATCTTGAACAAAATCGTTTTATACAGAAATCATTATCTGCAGAAAGCACTGTAATACTGAAATCATTATATACAGAAATCATTATATCCCGCCGTCAATGAACCAGTCGGTTTAGAGATTGAACAAGCCAATGAACCAGTCAGCAAAGAGACGTGAACAAGCAAATGATCAAGTCAGTTTAGAGATTGTACAAGCCAATGAACCAGTCAGTTTAAAGACTGAACAAGCCAATGAACCAGTCCGCATAGAGATGTGAACAAGCCAAGTCAGTTTAGAGATTGTACAAGCCAATAAACTAGTCAGTTTAGAGATTGCAAAAGCCAATGAACGAGTCAGCATAGAGACTGAACAAGCCAATGAACGAGTCAGCATAGAGACTGAACAAGCCAATGAATGAGTCAGTTTAGAGACTGAACAAGCCAATAAACCAGTCAGCATAGAGATGTGAACAATGAACCATTCATCATAGAGACAATGTGAACAAGCCAATGAACCATTCAGTTTAGCGATTGTACAAGCCAATGAACCAGTCAGCATAGAGACGTGAACAAGCCAATGAACCAATCTGTTTAGAGATTGTACAAGCCAATGAACCAGTCAGTTTAGAGACTAACCAAGCCAATGAACCAGTCAGCATAGAGACTGAACAAGCCAATGAACCAGTCTGTTTAGAGACTGTACAGGCCAATGAATCAGTCAGTTTAGAGACTGAACAAGTCAATGAACAAGACAAGGTATCAGTCAGCTTGGAGATAAGAAACTGACCAAGCCAGTAAACCAGTCAGCTTTGAGAAGCACTTGGTACCAACATTTGGAAGGAAAACTACCTGTCAGTTTTTACAATTTTAATAGTTTCTATGACTGTAGATTGGTAACATTTTAGAAAGAAATGAATTTAATTGAATTGGGTTTTACGGCGCATCAACACATGAAAGTTTATGTGGGGCCTAACAGGAATGAACATGCCAGGCTCATCCTCCATTTACATCAAGATAAAATATGGAGAATAGACGTAGAACCTTCTAACCTGCAGAACTGCAGAGTTGCTGCAAATTCTACAGTAGACACTCCATTTATGATGGAGCCACGTTTCCACGTTTGCATACGCTGTGTCATGACGCAGACCTTGAATGAGCATGATAAATGAACATGAACGGGGTGTCCTACACCTCTGCCTCTAGCGGGATTTGCAGTGGTTGTATTCTACCCCGGCAAGCACACGGGGAAGGAAGAAATGAAAAAAGTTAAAAGGAATTGTTATGTTTCTTATTTAAAATTGGCTCAACCATTCCAGTAACATTGATCAAGTTGAATGTGACCTTGACCAAGTTGAATGTGACCTTGATCAAGTTGAATGTGACCATGACCAAGTTGAATGTTATCCATGACCAAGTTGAATGTTATCTTGATCTTTAAATATTGGCATGGCACATTGATTTTTGCCGATTGATTAAACGTATGCAAAGTTTGGTGAATAGGGTGAACAAACGTGAAAGACATGATTAAGTTTTCAGTTAAACTATTACTAAATGATGTTGGAATGTAAATTTGACATCTGAATCTTGGTATAAGATGGCACATCAGATGGTTATCATTATGGTTTAGAAAACTTTAATTCTGAGTAAAAATACCATTTTAAATGTTTGTGTTGTACATTTTATATATCTGTCAAGTCCACTACAAGACAATGCAATTATGCACAATTTCACAAATGACCCGCTTTCATTTTAGACCTTCTACTGGCAAGCTGCTTAAGCAAGGAAATAAATTGTTTTGAGCTAAAATTTCCTTATTAATGTCGCACATTGAATATCACCATTATGAACACAATTTGTTTTTCTTGATCCTGTTCTGACATTGGTTCGCAATAAGTTTTCTCCTTGCTTATCATGGTACTGCTATAGACAAAAGTGGATTAACCCGTAGTAGAAAGTTACCCTTTGAAATGAACATCACACAATCATTTTATCAAAGACATTTCAGTAAAATATTCATATAATTAAATGTCATTTACATTTTGTCAATTTGAACAAACATTTAGTAGAATATATTAAAATTATACATAATATATAATTTAAATGAGATTATTGAATACGAGGATTCTGATAATCATTATAAATTTAGTTCAATTATATACAGTTATTCTTATTGCACAAACCTTTGGTAAAACATATATTAAAATTACACATACATTTACTTCAATTATATGCATTTCATTATATTGCAAACACATTGTTTGGGGCGCTTGTTTCAGCCAAAGGTTTTCTGGACTTTTCAGACAAAATACATCTCGTACCTAAATAAGTTGTATATCAGTGAAACAGACATTTTTAGTGGTAAATAAAAATACCTTACTTTTTAAAATCTTTTGAGAAATAAAAATGGCATGCGCGAAAGCTGTTTTTGATGGGGTATTTTCAATGCAAAATTCTACTGCATGAAAAATTTGAGAAAATATTTTTTACAATGTTTATCCAAAAATGGTTTTAAATTGTTGGATATTCATAAATTAAGACACCCTGAAAGTTTTATAGCAAAATATGAAGGCCAACTGAAGTTATTTGAAATTTCTTAATTTTCTGCTGTCCCACCAACAAGGAATTATTCACATAGTTAAAGCCCCATCAAAAAATCATTTGGGCTGTAAAATATTTATTTCTCAACTGATTTTGAAAAGTATGGTATTTTTATTTACCACTAAAAAAGTCTAGTTCACTGATATACAACTTATTTATGTACTAGATGAATTTTGTCTGAAAAGTAAAAAAAAAACTTTGACTGAAACAAGAGCCCCAAACAATACATTCATTTAAATAACAATAGACACGTACATTTTGTTCAGTTAGACATCCAGTCATAATGCACCTTATGTTTAAATACATATATATGAACATTTCCTTTTCTCCCAAATCAAGTAAATATGGCAATGAATGGAACTTTGGCATGGGTAATGCATAAATAACAATACTAACCTACCATTGAACTTTGACAAAGAATACACGCTGCGTTTTAGAAGCTACAGGTGAATAAATGAATGAAATTAAGTTTTTACATCTCAGTGGTACATGTAAGTTTATATTTGGATAGTGACCTCAGAGGGAGATGAGGTGAAGTATGAGAAGCCCATCGGATTTGCCATCGCCAGGGAGCAAACCAAGGGGGGAAAGGTCTGCAGCTCTAAAGCGCAAGACTGCATCCACCGAGCTACAGAGGCCACTCTCTACTATTTTTGATACATATGATTGCATTCTCGTATGAATCATACGATTCTCATAATATTCTTATATAAAAAGGAGGCACCTATGATTCTCATATAAAAACCCATCATATGATATTTAAAATTTTGGGGCGACCCAGGTTCTGGTTCGTGTGGCGGGAAAATTCCGGAGGGATAGAATATACAAGTTAATTTGATTTATTTATTAACATATAACTGGCTGCTGGAGATTGAGGGCATCAACACGCTTATCACCGTGGGAAATTTGGGGGTTTGCAAGCAACACGCATCAACATCGTGGGGCTGTGTGGAAAAATCTTTGGGTTTGCATCCATCATACGTAAACACTATGCTGGTTTGTGGAGGGGTTTGCAGCCATCACACGTTAACACTGTGCTGGTTTGTGGAGGGGTTTGCAGCCACCACACGTTAACACTGTGCTGGATTGTGGAGGGGTTTGCAGCCACCACACGTTAACACTGTGCTGGTTTGTGGAGCTGTTGGCAGCCAACACACGTAAACACTGTGCTGGTTTGTGCAGGGGTGGGCAGCCAACACACGTAAACACTGTGCTGGTTTTTATAGGGGTGGGCAGCCAACACACTTAAACACTGTGCTGGTTAGATGTGAAGCAACACACCTTATCATCGTGAAATCTACCAGCAGCCAGCGTCCAGTTAATTCTATCCCGCCCACCGTGACCTGACCTTATCGCCACTCTTATTATCTTATATGTATCACATAAAGGTACATAAACATACAATGTTTTTGTGAAATGTATAATAATTCTGCAGTGAACCTTGTTGTTGTATGTTTATTTTAGCCATCTTTAGATCATGCAGACTATTGTTAACTAACAGGCCATATTTATCTAAGCGCTAAAATGGTTCGCATGTTGTTCAGTACTTCAGTACTTTGATCGTATGGGAAGGGAACATTGTAAGGTAACACCATTTTTCTGCCTCGTTTCCGATTTCAAATTATAGCTTTAAAGTGACACATGGCAATCTTGAAATGTTTATTAAGCATTGAAATATGCATCCCGAATTATTAATACAGGATCGTTTTGAATTTAAACCTGTTTGCATATAATTAAATGAAATTTCGAGTTTTTATTTTCTTCTCTTATTTTATCATAGGTTTCAATAAATTATTGGTGCAATATTATCAACAGTTAGTAATATGTAAAAACAATTTGCTAAATACGATTCTTATAATTAATATTAATGATTGAACAAATGCAAGTTATGGAGAAAACTTAACGGGATGCCACAAGTCTTTCAAAAATCAAGATTGCAGTGTGTCTCTTTTATAAAACAAATCAAACTTCCGTTAATATAAACACTCAAACCAAGTTTGACATGTGACCCAGGGGTGGGGTCAAATTTGACCACAGGGTCATCATTGGAACTTTGTAGAGGACCATAAGCTGAGTGCAAATACAAAATATTAAACTGGTCTTGTAGTTTCAGAGAAGAATTGAACTGAATTGAGGTTTTAAGGCGCACCAACACATGAAAAGGTTATATGGCGCCTAACAGGCATGAACATGCCAGGCTCATCTTCCATGTACATCGAGATAAAATATGGAAAATGGGCCTAGAACCTTCTCACCCTGAACTGCAGAATTGCTGCAAATTCTAACGCAGAAACTCCATTTACGCTGGAGCCACGTTATTGTTTTTCTGCCACTGCTCTTTGATGCGAGCGAGATAGCACCTGAAACAATGCAGGGATCATGATGAAGACCTTTAACGAACATGAACAAAAAATGACAAAATGAACATGAATTTGGCGGAATTCTACCCCTCCAAAGGGATCTGCAGTGGCCCTATTCTTTGCCCCGTGACCAAACGGGGGCCCCCGGGAACCACATGGGCAGTTTCAGAGAAGATTTTTTTAAGTTTGTCCCTATATAAATCTATGTAAAATATGTGAACCCTGGGGCGGGGCCAAATTAGATCCCATGGTCACCATTTGAACAAACTTTGTATAGGAACATAAGCTGATAATAAATACAAAATATTAAACCTTTAGCTCTTGCAGTTTCAGAAAATATTTTTTAAAGTTGTTTCCTATATCAGTCTATGTAAAACTGCGATCCCTGGAGCGGAGCCAAATTTGAACCCAGGGTCACCATTTGAACAAACTTGGCAGAGGACAATAAACTGATAATGAATAAAAAAGATTAAATCTTTATCTCTTTTAGTTTCAGAGAAGATTTTTGAAGTTCTTCCCTACAACATTATGTCAAACTGATCCAACAAAATTAAAGAAAAATGAACCAAGATTTCTTACGAAAAAAACCCACAAAAACATGCCTCCAGTGAGATTTGAACCCACGACCCTTGGGGCTTCCAGTGTACAATACAAAATATTGAAAAAGGGCCATAACTCCTGTGTTACTGGTTCGATCTGGCTAGTTTTCAAACTTGTCCGAGCTTTCATTGATATCAACAATCTGGCTAAGTTTGGGAAAGATCGAATACAAAATGAATCAGGCTGAAAATGGCATTTTTCAATAACTGAAGGGCACATAACTCTGGTGTTCCTGATCTGATTATATAGCTGGTTTATGAACTTGTTCGAGCTTTTATTGATATTAACAATGTGTTAAAGTTTGGTAAAGATCGGATGAAAATTGAAGGCCCTATTGTCATGAGGCAAAATATAGCATTTTTAACTAAATCAAGGGCCATAACTCCGCTATTACACGTCCGAACTGGCTGGTTTTCGAACATGTCCGAGCTTTTATTGATATTAACAATCTGTTAAAGATCAGATGAAAATTGAAGACCCTATCGTCTTAACGAGGAAAAATATAGCAGTTTTATTAACTAAATCAAAGGCCATAACGAGGCAAAAGTTAATGACGGACGATGGACAACTCGCCATCCCATAAAAAAATCGATATCCTAAAATATGCAACCAATATTCCCAGCCTCGATTTGAAATACACTTCCTGGAGGAGGCCTTTGGGGAGCAAAAGAGTTTTACTAGTCACACTTCTGATATAGTTTCATAAATAATGATAATCAAGTACACTATTTAGGTTTCCTTTTGTAATAAGAAACATAACGAATAATTTATCTCTAACAATAATTACACCTGACATCAGTAAATGATAAAAACATATAAATGAAAACAAAGTAATGCAATATTGCATTGATTAAACTATAAATATCACAAGAAAATTGCAATATCAGCCAAACAGGAATAAATTGCAACAAATTTGATGACTTGCACGAGAATAATATATACAGTATGGGAAAAAGTGGAATAAATACAGAACACAACAGCTAAATAGTGGGTTGGTGGGCAGGGAGGGGTTTGTATAATGCCCCCTCCCTCACCCACTTTTGGTGAATATGAAAACCTGGATCCAGCCCTGACAGCAATGAATCGTTATTGTAAAATAATTTGTATTGTGTTCTTTATCTTTATCCAAGGACAGCCATACTTACTAATACACACATCGTATCTAAGTCCTTGATTCATATATGAAGTCAGTTGCACCAATTCTCTGATATGCACTGGTATGCACTTTTATATAAACAAAATTTACCAAAATGACAACATTATTTGCATTTGTGTTGAACCAGAATGGTATTAACGCACTATACTGCACCAAGATTTTATATTTTTGAATATTGCACTTCAAATTATTTATTTGCATATGCCACTGCCAGCACATAGCACAGTGGATGCATATCCCTCCTCTATCAGTTTCCAGCAGATGCTAGTATAGGAGGCTTATGCACCCATCCTTTAATGGTTTTCAGCAGATGCTAGCATAGGAGGTGTATCAGTCCATTATTAGTTCCCAGCAGACGCTAGCACAGGAGGCGTATCAGTCCATCATTGGTTCCTAGCAGATGCTAGAATAGCAGGCTTATCAGTCCATTATCGGTTCCAACAGATACTAGTACATGAGGCATATCAGTCCATTATCGGTTCCCAGTAGATACTAGCATAGCAGGCATATCTGTCCATTATTGGTTCCCAGCAGATGCTAGTACAGGAGGCATATCAGTCCATTATCGGTTCCCAGCAGATGCTAGTACAGGAGGCATATCAGTCCATTATCGGTTCCCAGCAGATGCTAGCATAGCAGTCCATTAATGGTTCCCAGCAGAGACTAAGACAGGAGGCGTATAAGGCCATTATCGGCTCCCAGCAGTAAAGTCCTATTTAGTGGCAGGATGGCCATACTAGTGAGCACGCCCTTAAATACTTCTGATCGCAGCTTGGTCACAGAGAAGTTGGCCTGGAAATACATCACAGCATTACTATATATAATCAGCTTTAGCACAAGACTTCCCTTTTGCCATATGACACCCAATCTAAAGATGACACTAATAAATGTCCTTTACATTAAATTGTTAACCATGGTAAAAACTCTATGTAAAGCACTAGGGGATGTCAAACTACCGAGGACCTAAACAATAGAGAGCTAATCCAGATCCTATTAAGGAATGTATACCATAAGTGATGGACATCTCTTAATAGCTTGGAAAGAGTCCTCCATGAATGGTATTGCTTCGATTAGGAGTATATTACACATCTGCAAAGCGATTTCAGAATTGGCACTATTGACGATTTAGGAAATAATAACCTTTACCGTAAACCCAACCCTAACACTAACTTCACCTACCATAACCCCAACCCCACCCTAAACCCATAAATAACCTTACCCTGATCACTCACCCTAAACCCAGAGCTCAAAATAATTTTTTTGGTCCCCAGGAGTGATCACTCCTCAAATTTTAACTTGAGGGGTAAAAAAATCAAAAAATTGAGCGGTTATCACATTTATTTACTTCCAAAAAACTGGCCTTCAACCTGGGTTTTGCAACTGCTTAATCAGACTGTTTGTTATAAAATAAACGGCTATTATACAATTACAGTGACGCAATATACTCATTACAGGTAATCTCAGTTTAGGATCGAGGAAGAGAAATCTTCACCATTAAGAAACCGAAAGGGAGGGAGCATTACGACCAACCACGGTTTCTTAATGGTGAAGATCTCTTTTCATGGACACTATCCGGTTTTGTGTACCATAGGCGTATTGACAGTCTCTATATAGGTCACGCTCTAACCTGTGAAGACTGCTGGTAGTAAATTATTCATTATTAAATGTAGTAGTATTTGAAATTCCGAGCCATGACTTAAAACGTAGGGTAAACACAAATGAAGTTAAAATTTGCAACCTTTCAAACTTACAGTTTGTAATGAACAACATATCTTGTAGCCAGAATCCCTGGCATGATTTATGTACATTACACCCATTTAACAATTAAAACAACTACCATTATGTAACTGGCCAAAAGTCGATGGGTATACTCTAGTAGGAGTGAAAATATGCAAAAAAGACCCTCAGCTGAAATGTATCACCAAATAGAATTTCGGCTTCTTTGATTGTTGTAAATTGGTCAGAAATTCAAATGGGGTCATGTACTGTAATGTTTTGACACATTGTGGGGATTATTATTACAAGTAATAAACTACTTAAAACAAGGTTAAATGAATGAAAAATCTTAGTATCTGTAAAGATCACATCCAATACCCATCATATTCTGACCTTGTGCATAAATCATATTTTCATGAAAATTACAAATCATACATTTCTGAATATTTTCAGGGGTATTTTACACAGATACACATCTTAGCTCTGGTGCCCTGTAAACCTTACCCTAATCCACCCCTATGTAAGGAAAACTTAATGATGGACCTAGTCTGAAGTTTGGCTAAAGCTTTAAAGTTTGCCATATCCTCATCCTTACCATGTTGAACACATTTCAAGTTTATAACTGCATTTTAAATATTAATACTCAATATATCTGTTTTGCAACCGCTACACAGTTATATTTATTGGTTGGGTGATATCACAGGGAGGGATAAAAGGAGGAAAATTCTCTTTTTATATGCTGCATTTTTACACACATAAAAAGCTTCTCGCCAGAAAAAATGTTTGCAGATGGTGATGGTATTTAGTTGAAAAATCTAGCTGGTATGCAGGGCTTCTAAAATCGCCAGTTTATCGGTCTCCAGACCGAATTCTGTCTCTCCAGACCGATTTTCTTTTCATAATCTCTTTCCAAATCGGTTCAGATATTTTATCTATCGGTCGTTAAAAATCATAAAATTGCCCTTTACCCTCCTTCTGATATCTTAAAATATGCCTTGCGGCAATATCCTATGATCCATAACTCGACTGTTTGTCACTCGCTGTGCGAAAGTAGGTTAATTTGGACTAAACCATTACCGGTAGTAGGGATGGTTTCTTTTTGGAAGAGTCTATTGTTGGCTCCTTAGCACGCTTTTTGATGTGTGATCAGTGAGCCGTATTACGCGTTCAACCGATTTCTATTGCCCAGACCGAAATGTGTTTGCGTCAGTAATTTCAGTGATATAGTTAGCCGTTTACCGTTAGCTGTTTGCTATGGGAAAAAGAAAAAAAAAGTTAAAAAAAATACAGACGCATCATCACCGTAAACTAAATATATAGCTTTTGTTATTAACATAAAGTTTCCATACCGGTTAATCATCGTTTGCTTGACTTTTAATCCATTAATTTGATATATTTCCTCCATATTGACTACGAAATCCGACAACAATGTTTAATTTTGGAAAAAAACAACTGAGATAAACATGTCACTTTCAAGGATTTTCATGTACATTACATAACACCGATGTAATTCCTTTGATCTTGATGTAGCCGACACACGGTTACGTCACATCGCGTCATAGAACGACAGCAGGCGTTTGTTTCATTCCATACATGTCATACGATGGAATAGTAAGGATTTATTTGTATTCACTTGAAATACGATTTCGTCTAAAGGTATTTACTTTACATTTTAACTATCTTCCATTAGATGCGAACCCTTTTTAATGAATTTTATAATAGTATTGGAAATAATATTAGGAGACAGTGATGAAAACAGTAGTACGGAAATTTACATAGAATCTTATATATTTAAGCGCAAATAATACTGCTATTGGCTAGATTGTTTAAATGTCATATTCAATAAAAAGTACTTTGACAATGTCTAGAACGTCGAATGAGCACCGACTCCCAGAGATCCGACGCTACATCTGGTAAACACGATACTTCCGGTTTAGATCTTTATGTGGAATTGTGATAGAAAATGGTTCATTAAAATGCGAATACATGATCTTAGCAATTAAAATTTACACATTGAGAGAAAGTTAGTTAAATCCAACACATATAGTATGAAAAATAAACACAAGAGTTCTCTTAGCAAACAAACTGATAAAATTGCGTGGTGAGTGGGGAACATATACATGCACGGGCACGGTGGTTTGGTGTCTTTTAAAAGAAAAAAGTGTGATTCTCAAGGCAGTAAAAAACCTGGACCGATTTGCATTTTGAAATTTTAGAAGCCCTGCTGGTATGTATAAGGTGATCAGATAGGACCTATTGTTTGGGGGTGCTTGTTTCAGCCAAAGTTCAAAGTGTTTTTTTTGACGTTTAAGACAAAATTCAATAGTACCCAAATAAGATGTATATCAGTGAAACAGACATTTTTAGTGCTAAATAAAAATACCTTACTTTTCAAAATTGGTTGAGAAATTAAAAAATTCACATACGAAAGTTGTTTTTGATAGGGTTTTTCAATGCAAAATACTGCTGTATCAAAAGTTTGGAAATTACTTTTTTTTTAGAATTTGTATCCAAAAATGGTTTTAATGTGCTGGATAAATGTAAATTAAGATTAAGATACTCTGGAAGTAAAATAGCAAAATATTAAGGTTAATTGAAGTTATTTGAGTTTTCTTTATTTTCCACTGTCCCAGTATTAATGAATTTACATGATCAAGAAGGCCCCAACAAAAAAAGATTTTGGCTGTATTTTATTTCTAAACCAATTTTGAAAAGTAAGGTATTTTTATTTACCACTAACAATTCCAATTCTAATGATATATAATGTATGCACGTATTAATAAAATTGCTGATGTTAATGTTGAAAAACCTTTGTCTGAAACAAGTGCCCCGAACAAATAGTTGTTTCCATGTATGTTATGAGCTTGTGTATCAGACACAGTAGGCTTAGTTTCTCTTTGTAGCGCCTTTGAGAAATCTGCTTCTAAGGCACCTTTCCGGAAGTTATTTTAGAAATATTACTTACAAATAAATACTACCATAATTTGTCATATAACAGCTATTCCATACCTGAGCATCGACGGATGTATGAACACCGATCTTGTTGCTGGTTGTGGCACTCACTATCTGGCTCTTGTAGAAGTTCACACAGTGGACAGGGTCCAAGTGACCTGTTATATGATCAGATATTGATTAGTTTACGAATATATTTGACCTGTCATGCAAACATTTACTAAGTAGAGGCATGGATTTCAGGAGCCGGTTCCAGTCTTGCTCATAAAGTGTGCATGTTGTTATCAGGAAGTTCCCTCTCCATTAATATCCTATACATCCACGAATGGGTTTCAATTTAGGTGCAACTTGCAAATTCCTGACGTTTACGGCAATGTGATCCACAGTACGGTCTACGACAAAGGACACCAGTGTTAATGACGACAAACTTATCTTCGCTGTCATTGTAGAGTACGACCTCTGGTGTTCCTTGCAGATTGTTCGAGATTCATGAATCTGTTACGTGTATTTCCAGAATGTGATCACACTACTTGTTGTATAAATGTTTATTTATAAATATGATAAGAAATATTTCTTGAACAAAATTAAAAAAAAGAAGAAAAAAAAAAGTACATATTTTTCATACCTGGATATTGTGCACTAAATTGAAACTTACATGTTTATGTATATAACTGTTTTGAATGATCCTGATATTCTCAACTTGATGGTAATACTTCAGTTCAGCGAGTGTTTAGTACCAACCTCAGGTTTCTATCTTTTATAGTTGAGAAGTTAATGTTTAACACCCACCTGGCTCTCATTAGACAACAAATTTATTATCACTGTTGAGCATGAACTACAATGCAACAAAGTTCTTGTTATTGTTTGCCGAGACTAAAACCAGCTAAAGATACAAATAAATCTTGATTTAAACTGAACTTGCCAATGTTTATGTAATCATGGTTTTCATATCTACCTACCCTTAAATGAGCATATTTCTTTGCCACTCTCCACACTCCACAGCTTCATGTTCAAATCAAATGAGCTAGACACAAATGATACCTTGTTAAATGCCTTCAACTGTAAAAAACAACAACTTAGTTATACTTGTGACTATTTCAGTGAAACTTTTCAGGGATGATCAGTATCAAGCCTAGTTGTACATATCAACTTGTTCCGGTTGAATTATTTTGGCAGAGTTTTGTTTTAATACACAAACTTTGTCCTGACTAGTTCTCCTGAATCCCTGGACGGATTTAAACGAAACTTTACAGGGATGATCAGCATCAAGCCTAGTTATGCATGCCATTGTCGCGTTCTGGTTTACAGATTTTTGGCAAAGTTATGGCCCTTTAAAGGTTTTTGATACACAAACATTTTCCGGGCTAATTCTCCTGAACCCCTGGCTGGATTTCAACGAAACTTGACAAGGATGATCAGTATCAAGCCTAGTTGTGCAGGTCATGGCCATATTCCAGTTGAATGATTTTTGGCAGAGTTATGGCCCTTAACAGGTTTTAATAGACAAACATTGTCCAGATCAGTCTCTTCTGAACTCCTTGGCGGATTTCAACAAATCTTGGTGGGGATGATCAGTACCAAGCCTAGTTGCACCTGTCATTGCCGTGTTCTCGTTGAATAAATTTTGGTAGAGTTATGACTCCTTAAAGGTTTTAATACACTAACTTTGTACAGACTAATTCTCCTGAACCTCTGGCTGAATTTCAACAAAACTTGGCAGGGATGATCGGTACCAAGCCTAGTTGCGTATAATCATCGCCACATTCTGGTTTAATGATATTATACATAAACTTTATGCTTAGCCAGTAGAGCGTCCACAAGTCCTCTTGGGCCTCTTGTTATTAAATTAATATCACTTTGGCTTTTGTAACCATCCAGAAAAGCATACAAACTTTGAATTTCTGCCTTTTTTTTTACCTTTTATCACTTCCCAAAACCATCTCATCTATACCCCACCCGTACCCCAAATTCCTACAATCCTGACTTGCATTTAACCTCTCTGACCACAACCCACAGTTATGATTTATATATCTCCTCACCCCCAACTCTGACCCCAACCTGTTTTACCTATCCCAACCCAACCCCAAAGTCATGACTTATGTTTCAACTACTCCACCCCACCGCTGCCCCCAGGCATGTGTGTTTCAAATGAACTATTGTTGCACCTGCAGTATTTCACTCTCATGTGCCTTCCACGTGCCCATCAGTATTCCCGTGTTGAGGTCAACAAGGGAGACAACTCCAGTCGAGAATCCCACAGCTACCCACGATCCATCTGGACTGGCAGTTATGCAGCGAATCATACCTGCGATAAAGTTATAAAGATATATAATCATAACTGCGAGTTTTCAGATTTTAAGTGTCATCTGTTTCAATTTAAAATTCATTTCTATTTTTACCGGATGAAAAGTAACTTAAATGAGAAAACTTCTTGCTGTTTTACAGCAATTGTTTGCAGAGAAAATCAGTATGTTAATAGAAAAAGGTTTCCGATCAATAACTTTAGGTAGGAATGAGATATTGGAATGAAACTTTATGGGTACGTAGCTTATATGAAAAGGAAGCTTGGGATTACATTTGGGGTCATTGAGGTCAAGATCAAGGTCACTGTTACTAAAAATAGAGGAAAATGGTTTCTGCTCAATAACTTTATTTAGGAACGAGATATTGTAATGAAACTTTATGGGTAGGTAGCTTATTTGAAAAGAAACATTTGGGGTCACTGAGATCAAGACACTGTTACGAAAAATAGAAAAATGGTTTCCGCTTATTAATTTTACTTAGGAATGAGATATTGTAATGAAACTTTATGGGTAGGTAGCTTATTTGAAAAGGAAGCTTGGGACTGCATTTGGGGTCTACAGCTGCACATTCTCTCACAAAGACAGCTGTCTAAATAAAATGCTCCAAGCAGCAGGAAATTTTAAATGTGGAGAGTGGTTTTACCAACTAAGGTCGCCAACAGTGGATAAATGCAGCACCCAAAGTATCTCTTAGCATACTTAAGGTTAATCACAAAAAAAATAGTTATGTTTAGACCAACAAGACAAGACAATGGGAAAAATATCCCGGTGAAATTTTCTGTAAAAATCCACCCAGTGACTTATGTGTATTGCTGACAAGAAAAAGCTCATAGACAAAACAGATAATTGCATAAAACCTTGTGGTTTTTGATCAGTCATGCTAAAAAACAGTGAAGAAAAAAATGCATTCCAGAAAAACTTACAGATTCCCCCAACCCACCCAAGGAAACCTGTATAATGGGAGGCAAATAGGCTTTTAATGGGCTAACTTGGCTTTTAATGGGCTAACTTAAAGTTACATCAAACTATATGAAGACACTATTTCCAAATGTGAATGATAGACAGAGTGACAATGATATTTGTAAATGTAATGTACATACCAGCTGATCCTAGAACACACTTGTATTCATGTGCATATCTTGCTGTCCTCAAGTCCAGGAACCTGGAATAATTTACATAATGATCACGCGCTGTATCTTTAGTAAGTTTATTATTAGATTACTTTTTTTTTCTTCTATTATTGACAATGTTTAATAACAGTACAAACTGGTAGTTGTAAGTGTTGTTTTAAATACAAAACAACATATCCAACTATATAAATCATATTACACGAAGATCTGCCAGTATGCAGTTGTTTTCTGTTCATCCTGATTAAATTTTATCGACTAATAATCATGAATGTTACTTTTTTCCCTAATTTCAAAACTGAACATTTTATTTTGAATTAAAGTTCAAAGTATTAATACTAGAAACTTGGCAAAACCCACAAATAAACATTTTCAGACAAACCAATATTGCGATGCATATTTCCTAGTTTTGGGCTAAAGTGGCTCAAGAGAAAGTATCTGTGTACCAAGATCTTAAAGATGAATGGCCACCCTTTTTGTAGTATTATCAATTAACGATTTTAACTCTTAAACATCATATGAACATTTCTTGATAGTCCCGGAGAGAAACATGTATTTAAAACAGCTACTAAGTTGTATGTAAAAATAAGTATTATTTGCATGACGTAGATACTACTTTTACCACTGCGTGACTGCACGGGGAAATGAGATAAATCTGAATTGTATAGCTGCACAACTATTGCCAGATAATTGATAAATACATTTACCTGTGGATTAATTTACCTGTTCAAAGTCTTCTACATCATCAAATAAAATCTTATTCTCGCCTTTCACAGATATTGCAATGTGTGAATTGTAAATGTCTATTGTTTATTCATTTCGATTTAAATAAACATAAACATGTTCATGAAATAAAACATGGCCGGAGAACTTTAACCTTCTTGGGTACTTTTGTCGTACATTTTAGGAATTGCTAATTTGTTCCCGCCACCAACCAAATCAACCAATCAAAAGAATACATGGATGAGTGCCAATGAGTATTGATGTGTGCCAATGAGTATTGATGAGTGCCAATGAGTATTGATGTGTGCCAATGAGTATTGATGTGTGCCAATGAGTATTGATGAGTGCCAATGAGTATTGATGAGTGCCAATGAGTATTGATGTGTGCCAATGAGTATTGATGTGTGCCAATGAGTATTGATGAGTGCCAATGAGTATTGATGAGTGCCAATGAGTATTGATGTGTGCGATGAATGATAAACATGCAAAAATCAATCTGACACATATTTTGATCTATGCTCTATACGACCGTAAGAATACTTACTTCAGGGTGCAGTCTGTGTTTGCAGTCATCACAATGGTACTGGGACTGGGCAGGGGTGTCAGGGCTATCACGGGGCTGTACCTGGCCGACTCCAGTTGCCGCACTGTATCCCCTGTGAAGGGATCCCAAATCTGTAGGTAGACCATAATACATGTAGTCATTTTTATAACACATGAATGTCTACAGATGGTCTATATTATTCTTTGCGCTGTTCTGTCATATTTTCCAAGAAAAAAGTTAACTAAGAGATATGCTGGAATTTGTACTAAATTAATACAAAAGTGAAGCAATTTTAAAAGCATGACTTCCTTTAAGATCTTTCAAAATATTATATAAGAAGGGTTCAAAACATGTGAAGACAAGCGCCACAACTATAACATGAATAATGTACAAACACATTTTCATATTTCTCCATTATTAATAAATCACAATGGCACTAATGCTTGACTGGATCAATGGCAATACTGGATCGTAATAAATTTAAACAAAAGGCTCTGGATGGCTCTACTGGCAAAAGATAAAGTTTATGTATAAGGGGCCATAACTCTTTCAAATATCATTCAACCAGAACATGGCGATGAAATACGCAACTAGGCCTGGTACTGATCATCCCTGACAAGTTTCGTTGAAATCCAGCCAAAGGTTCAGGAGAACTAGTCTGTACAAAGTTTAAAACCTTTAAAGGGCCATAACTCCACCAACCATCTGTAAACCGGAACGCGACGATGATATGTACAACTAGGCTTGGTACTGATCATCCCAGAAAGGTTTCTCTGAAATCCGGCCAAATGAAGGCCCTTTTGTCTTAACGCCGCCAAAATATAGCATTTTTAACTAAATCAAGGGCCGTAACACTGCTGTTACTGATCCAAGCTGGCTGGTTTTCGAACTTGTCCGAGCTTTCATTGATATTAACAATCAAGTAAAGTTTGGTAAAGATCGGATGAAAAATGAAGGCTCTATTGTCTTAACAAGGCAAAATTTAGCATTTTTAACTAAATCAAGGGCCATAACTCCGCTGTTACTGGTCCGATCCGGCTGGTTTTCGAACTTGTCCGAGCTTTCATTGATATTAACAATCCGGTAAAGTTTGTTAAAGATTGGATGAAAAATGAAGGCCCTATTGTCTTAACGAGACAAAAGTTAACGACGGACGGACGGACAATTCGGCATCCCATAAGCTCTGCTGGCCTTAAAATTTGCAGTATGAATAGGTAGGTAAAGTAAGAATAAAGATAATAAAGATCACATACGTGTACGGTACTGTCACATGATGCTACCAGTCGCAAGGTCTCCATGTAGGCTACAGAGAATACAGACTTCTTGTGCTGATCGTATGACCACTGGTACCGACATCTTAAAACAAAATATTTACGGTTTTCACACAAGTATAACTGTATTTGTCTTGTTCTTTCTTGTGCATGTGATTTATACTCCACCCACAAGTGGGAGAAATTTAATAACATCGTTTTTTACAGCTCATAAAAACATTGTATAGGTTATTTCAAGCTTCCCCAGACAGAGAGAAGGATACATAGGAATTTGGGAACTCTACACTACCCTTACTATCAAACAGATTCCTTTGGTTCTTCAACATGCTAGGAGGATGGATTCCAATACACAGGACCGCTTGGTTTATCTCTCCATGAGATCGCACACCGAAATAACCCAGTAGCACCAGTATCGCTTGAACCCATGCCCTCCCGATTCAGTCAAAAAAGTTGTCCAATGGGCCACTGCAGCCGTCTCAAGCAGGAGGAAAATCACAAGGTGGGTTCATTTAGACTAAATTCATGCTTGGATACTTGCCACGAATATTCCTTTGTTGTAGTAGCCTGAATAGTATTCCCCAATTTGTTTGCCGCGCAACGAGAGGAATGGGTAGATACTGTTACCCTTTTCAGTTTAATTCGGGCTAACAGGTGTTGTATACTACCCAATCACGAGAGTTTTGTCATACCCCCACCATGCAGAAAAAACTCTGAAATTCTAGATTTTGTTAAAGATTCATAAAGTTGTTTGAACTGATTTCAAGTGTGTCCTTTAGAACTGTTCAATAACATAAAAGCACCAACACTTCTGATTTTCAAAAGTATTAAGGTGTTATACAGATATAAGAAGACAGCACTATGAGGAGACACATCTACAACAAAACACTTAAACATGGAGTACTTGGATTGAAAAAGATAAAAACCCAAGTACACATATATATACTTGCCTGCCAGATCCGTCCCCGAAGCTATTGAGTGACCAGAGCTTGACCGTCTTGTCCTTGCTGGCACTGATGAATGAGTTCTCATTGTCCAGGCAGGCCAGTGACCGGATACTGTTGTTGTGACCTGAGGTGTGCAGAAATGGAAAAGTTATATTACACTTCATGAATTATCAGAAATGAAAAGTAGAACAAGGATGAAATCAATGTGAAGTAACACCAGAGTGAGTGGACATTGTGGCTGTGATCTGATGTGTGGTCATGATAGTGCACTCTATTTCACAATATATTACAGCTATCAGAACTGCATAATTCAAGAGATATAACTTAAACTACAACACTTCAACATAATCTAAATTTTTTACTACAGTGTTACCTGCCGAATCCGGCCACTGTCCTAACCGGATTCCTGTCTACACCGACCTTTCTTTGCGGTCCCGTTTCTTCCTTATATATTTCTATTACACAAAACTCGTATAATCCGAACACCGTCTATTCCGAATACCGGCCATGCAAAACAGTTCCAAAACAACATTTTGTATACAAAAACATATATCCAATCCGATCCGCTAAATGTGTTGTCGTTGGCTAAATTATAATTACCGGAATGGTCATTTTAGTCACTAAAGGTGTGCTATAAATCAATGACCGTGTTTTCGTCCCCAGGTTATTATTGTACACTGTATTGTTAATGTTTTGACAAATAACGAGGTAAATTTTGAGCAATACACTGCAAATACATGTAGATACGTGTACATGTTGCAAAGAAAATTATCACTTTGTCTGTGACTGATCTTTTGAAAACATTAGAAAAAATCAAAAACTTTGCTGTTTATAAAAACGAAGCTTTTTTAGAAAAAACAAATGAATTCATATTAAATTATTGCAGAAGAATGCATATTAAAAGAAAAATCCGAACTTAAACAAACAAAACTGGAAATCTTTTTAAATAAGTTTCGCATACATACATCACAGTAGCATACATCATATGCTAATGCTTAGTTAAGTAAATATTATGCATGTGTGAACTAAATGAAAACACGGCGTTGGCGATTGGGACTGAGGTAATGTTCGTCTTCTCTCATAAATAAAATGTTGATTGGAATTTAATCTGTCTATATTGGCCAAATTTGTTAGGCCCGACATGGTCGGATATTGGCAGGTAACACTGTATTATGTAACAATAAAATAGCACAGGAAATTGTTCCCATTATGTTTGAGTCTTGTATATATATAAACAACCACATACACAGTTTCAAAACGGAACTAGAAAATGTTTCGACACTTATCCAGCATTTCAGACAGACAAAAAATGGTAGAACTATTAATTTGCGCTCTCTAATATCGTCAATACGAAGGCATAAAACTAACCCTGTCACCGAGTTATACCAGCATCTGGAATTGTTCGCAAATTCACCAAAAAAGTATGTGACTCACCTTGAAATGTCTGCAACTTGATCTGCTTGAAGTTGAACATTGTGTCTCGCTCATTAAGGCCTGCAATAAACATGGGTTTGTGTATCAACACGTTAAATATTGTGTCTCGTTCATTAAGGCCTGCAATAAACATGAGTTTGTGTATCAATACGTTAAACATTGGGTCTCGTTCATTAAGGCCTGCCATAAACATGGGTTTGTGTAACAACACGTTAAACATTGTGTCTCGTTCATTAAGGCCTGCAATAAACATGGGTTTGTGTATCAACACGTTAAACATTGTGTCTCGCTCATTATGGCCTGCAATAAACATGGGTTTGTGTATCAACACGTTAAACAGTGTGTCTCGCTCATTAAGGCCTGCAATAAACATGGGTTTGTGTATCAACACGTTAAACATTGTGTCTCGCTCATTAAGGCCTGCCATAAACATGGGTTTGTGTATCAACACGTTAAACATTGTGTCTCGCTCATTAAGGCCTGCCATAAAATGGGTTTGTGTATCAACACGTTAAACATTGTGTCTCGCTCATTAAGGCCTGCAATAAACATGGGTTTGTGTATCAACACGTTAAACATTGGGTCTCGTTCATTAAGGCCTGCCATAAACATGGGTTTGTGTAACAACACGTTAAACATTGTGTCTCGCTCATTAAGGCCTGCAATAAACATGGGTTTGTGTATCAACACGTTAAACATTGTGTCTCGCTCATTAAGGCCTGCAATAAACATGGGTTTGTGTATCAACACGTTAAACATTGGGTCTCGTTCATTAAGGCCTGCCATAAACATGGGTTTGTGTAACAACACGTTAAACATTGTGTCTCGCTCATTAAGGCCTGCAATAAACATGGGTTTGTGTATCAACACGTTAAACATTGTGTCTCGCTCATTAAGGCCTGCCATAAACATGGGTTTGTGTATCAACACGTTAAACATTGTGTCTCGCTCATTAAGGCCTGCCATAAAATGGGTTTGTGTATCAACACGTTAAACATTGTGTCTTGCCCATTAAGGCCTGCAATAAACATGGGTTTGTGTATCAACACGTTAAACATTGTGTCTCACTCATTAAGGCCTGCAATAAACATGGGTTTGTGTATCATTAAGGCCTGCAATAAACATGGGTTTGTGTATCAACACGTTAAACATAGCGTCTCGCTCATTAAGGCCTGCAATAAACATGGGTTTGTGTATCATTAAGGCCTGCAATAAACATGGGTTTGTGTATCAACACGTTTAACATAGTGTCTCGCTCATTAAGGCCTGCAATAAACATGGGTTTGTGGATCAACACGGCAATTGTTCTAAAGCTGTGATGCTTTTTTGAAGACAAATTAAAACTTGCTAAGTGACATACAATAGTATAAATGGTGAACAAAGTAAACCACTCAGTGTACAAAGCATTTAACTCACCAGTGCAAGAGCTGATGTTTATACTACTGTCAAATATTGACATCACTTCTTGTAGCAATTAAACAGAATGTTTATTCATACAGGTATGTTTATTCATATAGGTATGTTTATTCATACAGGTATGTTTATTCGCACAGGTATGTTTATTCATACAGGTATGTTTATCCATACAGGTATACAAGAAGGATGGGTATGCTGGTCTAGTGGTTAGCCTAGCCCCATAACTGAATGGTAACAGGCTCCAGGCCTAGCTGGGCCATAATGGAATGGTAACAGGCTCCAGGCCTAGCCCCATAATGGAATGGTTACAGGCTCCAGGCCTAGCTGGGCCATAATGGAATGGTTACAGGCTCCAGGCCTAGCCCCATAACGGAATGGTTACAGGTTCCAGGTCTAGCCCCATAATGGAATGGTTACAGCCTCCAGGCCTAGCTGGGCCATAACAGAATGGTTACAGGCTCCGGGCCTAGCTGGGCCATATTGGAATGGTTACAGGCTCCAGGCCTAGCCCCATAACGGAATGGTTACAGGGTTCAGGCCTAGCTGGGCCATAATGGAATGGTTACAGGCTCCAGGCCTAGCCCCATAATGGAATGGTTACAGGCTCCAGGCCTAGCTGGGCCACAATGGAAGGGTTACAGGCTCTGGGCCTACCTGGGCCATAACGGAAGGGTTACAGGCTCTGGGCCTAGCTCAGCCATAATGGAATGGTTAAAGGCTCCGGGCCTAGCTGGGCCATAACGGAATGGTCACAGGCTCCAGGCCTAGCCAGGCCATAATGGAATGGTCACAGGATCCAGGCCTAGTCCCATAACAGAATGGTTACAGGCTCCGGGCCTAGCCCCATAACGGAATGGTTACAGGCTCCAGGCCTAGCCCCATAACGGAATGGTTACAGGCTCCAGCCCTAGCCCATAACGGAATGGTTAAAGGCTCCAGGCCTAGCTGGGCCATAACAGAATGGTTACAGGCTCCAGGCCTAGCCCCATAATAGAATGGTTACAGGCTCCAGGCCTAGCCTCATAATGGAATGTTTACAGGCTCCAGGCGTAGCCCCATAATGGAATGGTTACAGGCTACAGGCCTAGCCCCATTAGAATGGTTACAGGCTCCAGCCCTAGCCCATAACGGAATGGTTAAAGGCTCCAGGCCTAGCTGGGCCATAACAGAATGGTTACAGGCTCCAGGCCTAGCCCCATAATAGAATGGTTACAGGCTCCAGGCCTAGCCTCATAATGGAATGTTTACAGGCTCCAGGCGTAGCCCCATAATGGAATGGTTACAGGCTCCAGGCCTAGCTGGGCGATAACGGAATGGTTACAGGCTCCAGGCCTAGCCCCATAATAGAATGGTTACAGGCTCCAGGCCTAATCCCATAATGGAATGGTTACAGGCTCCAGGCCTAGCCCCATAACAGAATGGTTACAGGCTCCGGGCCTAGCTGGGCCATAACGGAAGGGTTACAGGCTCTAGGCCTAGATGCTCCATAATGGAAGGGTAACAGGGTCCGGGCCTAGATGGGCCATAATGAAATGTTTACAGGCTCCTGGCCTAGCTGGGCCATAACGGAATGGTTAGGCTCCAGGCCTATTCCCATAACGGAATGATTACAGGGTCAGGCCTAGCCCCATAACAGAATGGTTACAGGCTCTGGGCCTAGCCCCACAACGGAATGGTTACAGGCTCCAGGCCTAGCCCCATAATGGAATGGTTACAGGCTCCAGGCCTGGCCCCATAACGGAATGGTTACAGGCTCCAGGCCTAACTTGGCCATAACGGAATGGTTACAGGCTCCAGGCATAGCCCCATAACGGAATGGTTACAGGCTCCATGCCTAGCCCCATAATGGAATGGTTACAGGCTCCAGGCCTAGCTGGGCCATAACGGAATTGTTACAGGCTCCAGGCCTAGCTGGCCCATAACGGAATGGTAACAGGCTCCAGGCCTAGCCCATAACGGAATGGTTACAGGCTCCGGGCCTAGCCCCATAACGGAATAGTTACAGGCTCCAGGCATAGCCACATAACGGAATGGTTACAGGCTCCGGGCCTAGCTGGGCCGTAATGGATTGGTTACAGGCCCTAGGCCTATTCCCATAACGGAATGGTAACAGGCTTCAGGCCTAGCCCCATAACGGAATGGTTACAGGCTCCAGGCCTATTCCCATACCGGAATGGTAACAAGCTCCAGGCCTAGCCCCATAAAGGAATGGTTACAGACTGGGCCTAGCTGGGCCATAACGGAATGGTTACAGGCTCCGGGCCTAACTGGGCCATAACGGAATGGTTACAGGCTCCAAGCCTAGCCCCATAACGGAATGGTAACAGGCTCCGGGCCTAGCTGAGCCATAACGGAATGGTTACAGGCTCCGGGCCTAGCTGGGCCATAACGGAATGGTTACAGGCTCAGGGCCTAGCTGTGCCATAATGGAATGGTTACAGGCTCCGGGCCTAGCTGGGCCATAACGGAATGGTTACACACTCCGGGCCTAGCTAGGCAACACTGCAGTTATGTAGTGGTTAGCCTAGCCCCATAACGGAATGGTTACAGGCTCCAGGCCTATTCCCATAACGGAAGGGTTACAGGCTCCAGGCCTAGCCCCATTACGGAATGGTTACAGGCTCCAGGCCTATTCCCATAACGGAAGGGTTACAGGCTCCAGGCCTAGCCCCATTACGGAATGGTTACAGGCTCCAGGCCTAGCTGGGCAATAACGGAATGGTTACAGGCTCTGGGCCTAGTTGGGCCATAACGGAATGGTTACAGACTCCGGGCCTAACTGGGCCATAACGGAATGGTTACAGGCTCTGGGCCTAGCTGGGTCATAATGGAATGGTTACAGGCTCCAGGCCTAGCTGGGCCATAACGGAATGGTTACAGGCTCTGGGCCTAGCTGGGCCATAATGGAATGGTTACAGGCTCCAGGCCTAGCTGGGCCATAACGGAATGGTTACAGGCTCTGGGCCTAGCTGGGCAACACTGCAGTTATGTAGTGGTTAGCCTACCCCCGTAACTGAATGGTTACGAGCTACAGGCATAGCTGGGCAACACTGCATTTATGTATTGGTTAGCCAACCCCCGTAACGGAATGGTTACGTGCTCCAGGCCCAGCTGGGCAACATGGCAGTTACGTAGTGGTTAGCCTACCCCCGTAACGGAATGGTTACGAGCTCCAGGCATAGCTGGGCAACACTGCATTTATGGCCTTGAGCAAGTTGTAAACCTAAACTGCTTTATATGTTCTATGGGGAGATTAACCTTTATAAACCCGCTACATATATATAATGGACTGTTCTTTCTTTGAATTAAGACCATTCCATTTATGTGACAAAGGGGTGTTTTGGGGAAAATGACTGATCAGCAGCTGGACATTGTAAACTCTGATCCTCGTAGGCTGATCTGGGTTTACAATGTATGCAAAGGCTATTATAGTCGTGTTAAGGGTTAACTGTGTTATCTCATGTATGTTCTGGAATCTATTCTCTGAGCTTGTAGAAGAAAAGAATTTATTTAACGGATTGAGGTGAACCCGGATCCCTTTGTATCCTCACCCTCTCTCTCTGGGAACACCTCCTAATAATCTATATAATAAATTGATGAGATGTTAAACAAATCTCAATTTGTTCAAGAAGAAAGAATTGCAGACACTAATTTTTTTGACTATTTTCTCAATTGGACCTTAATCAAACAATACATGGGTTGAATGTAACACTGTATTAACTACATATAAATCAAGAAGAAATACAACAATGTTGCATTAAACTCTCAACTAAATATTTCAATTCTACAGAGGCAGAGTAATTACCAAGTTCATGTTCCCAGTAGGCCAGCCAGTTGCCCTTCAGGTGTCGGTGTCGATTGTGATCGATGTCAACACTGGAAAATACACAATCAACAATACATGTTTATGAACTAACTCTGCAAATGAAAAACTACGATGTGCAAAGGTTTATAGTCCCTTCACATGTTAGTGCACATCACAGTGTAGACCTGCCAGATTCAGATTATCCATGCCAGGGACAAAGTGTGCTCCTGTGACTTGTTGGATTCACTTTGCTAGAAGTAGTATTGTGGTGCAATTGCCCTATTCTTACAATTAACCTAAAATAATCCCCAAACTCAAGCCCAAGCAGCTCCCATAAAGGGAAAGGTGCTTTATGGACTTAAAATATAGAAGGAAAACGATTGGGGGGATTCAAGTGGTTGCATAAGACAATTGGTTGCAGAATACACGTGGTCACATGAGCAAGTTTGACTATATACTTTACATACAACAAATTTAAATGTTTTACACAAATAACATATTGTTACCAATTCATTAACTAAAATCTTCAAAATGGTTGTTCTAGGATCTCCATGTCTTATTAATAACCTGATTATGCAACAATAGTTGAGCAACCCACCATTTAGTTTCATCTGGGTCAATCCTGAGTATGCCTTTATGTTGGAAATGTTTCCTCAGTTGTGTTGTCTCTGGACTTCCTCCCAGCTGGTCCTCCTCCTGAAGACGGATCCGGTTACCAACCAAGGCTACATTACTACCCAGGTCACCCATGTCAATTTCAGAGGTTGATGTATCAATATCAGAGGTACCTACAGCTACATGACCTGAGGTAAATGTATAATTTACAAACAGTCAAGATGTGCTTGAAATAACTATTTCATTATTTTGCTAAATACAAATAATCTGGAGTATATATTCTATAATGTATTAGTAATAACTAATTGTATAATATTATGTACAACAGTAAAATAGTGAAATTCAAATGGATCAATTGTGTGTTGAGCTATCTTATTTTTACAGATATTCCTAAGTGTACCAAAATGCCATTGTTTCATAAAGCTACAACTGAAAACAAGAGGTCAATGACCTTGAAGCTCTACTGATTGATTTTGATTTCAGGAAGTAGTCGCTACAAACTGTTTTTTTGAAAATCTATTTTTAGCTGTGGTGGCCATCTTGAATTTTCGGCCGTCCTGAAATTTTGCTAGGATCAATTAGACATCAAGAGCAACATTCCTGTGAAGTTTCATGAAAATCCGTCAAGTAGTTTCAGAGGAGTAGTCGCTACAAGTTTTCATTATATAACTCTATGTAAACAAAGATGGCCACTGACAGCCATGTTTAACATTGAATCAAAATAATGTTCGACTCGGATAACCATCATGTCATGCTGATCATTTTAGAAAAAGTCCCATATCAATATCTCTTATAGTTTTCAAGAAGTAGTCGCTACAAACTTATTTTTTAAAAATCTATTTTTAACTGTGGCAGCCATCTTGAATTTCTGGCCAATCTGAAATTTTGCTAAGATCAATTAGACATTAAGAGCAACATTCCTGTAAAGTTTCATGAAAATCCGCCAAGTAGTTTCAGAGGAGTAGTCGCTACAAGTATTTACTGTATAACTCTATGTAAACAAAGATGGCCACTGACAGCCATGTTTAACATTGAATCAAAATAATGTTCGACTCGGATAACCATCATGTCATGCTGATCATTTTAGAAAAAGTCCCATATCAATATCTCTTATAGTTTTCAAGAAGTAGTCGCTACAAACTTATTTTTTAAAAATCTATTTTTAACTGTGGCAGCCATCTTGAATTTCTGGCCAATCTGAAATTTTGCTAGGATCAATTAGACATTAAGAGCAACATTCCTGTAAAGTTTCATGAAAATCCGCCAAGTAGTTTCAGAGGAGTAGTCGCTACAAGTATTTACTGTATAACTCTATGTAAACAAAGATGGCCACTGGCAGCCATGTTTAATGTCGAATCAAATTAATGTTCGACTTGGATAACCATCATGTCATGCTGATCATTTTAGAAAAAGTCCCATATCAATATCACTTATAGTTTTCAAGAAGTAGTCGCTACAAACTTGTATTTTGAAAATTTATTTTTAGCCGTGGCGGCCATCTTGAATTTCAGGCCGAACTGAAATTTTGCTAGGATCAATTAGACTTCAAGAGCAACATTCCTGTGAAGTTTCATAAAAATTCGTCAAGTAGTTTCAGAGGAGTAGTCGCTACAAGTTTTCATTATATAACTCTATGTAAACAAAGATGGCCGCTGGCAGCCATGTTTAACGTCAAATCAAAACGATTTTCGACAAGGACCAACATCATGTCATGCTGATCATTTTAGAAAAAGTCCCATATCAATATCACTTATAGTTTTCAAGAAGTAGTCGCTACAAACTTGTATTTAAACAAGAGGTCAATGACCTTGAAGCTCTACTGATTGATTTTGATTTCAGGAAGTAGTGACTACAAACTTGATTTTTGAAAATCTATTTTTAGCCGTGGCGGCCATCTTGAATTTCCGGCCGACCTGAAATTTTGCTAGGATTAATAAGACATCAAGAGCAACATTTCTGTGAAGTTTCATGAAAATCCGTCAAGTACTTTCAGAGAAGTAGTCGCTACAAGTTTTCATTATATAACTCTATGTAAACAAAGATGGCCACTGGCAGCCATGTTTAACGTCGAATCAAAATAATGTTCAACTCGGATAACCATCATGTCATGCTGATCATTTTAGAAAAAGTCCCATATCAATATCTCTTAAAGTTTTCAAGAAGTCGTCGCTACAATCTTATTTTTTTTTAATCTATTTTTAGCCGTGGCGGCCATCTTGATTTTCCGGCCTACCTGAAATTTTGCTAGGATCAATAAGACATCAAGAGCAACATTCCTGTGAAGTTTTATGAAAATCCGTAAAGTAGTTTCAGAGGAGTAGTCGCTACAAGTTTTCATTATATAACTCTATGTAAACAAAGATGGCCACTGGCAGCCATGTTTAACGTCGAATCAAAACGATTTTCGACAAGGACCAACATCATGTCATGCTGATCATTTTAGAAAAAGTCCCATATCAATATCTCTTATAGTTTTCAAGAAGTAGTCGCTACAAACTTATTTTTTAAAAATCTATTTTTAGCTTTGGCGGTCATCTTGAATTTCCGGCCGACCTGAAATTTTGCTAGGATCAATTAGACATCAAGAGCAACATTCGTGTGAAGTTTCATGAAAATCCGTAAAGTAGTTTCAGAGGAGTAGTCGCTACAAGTTTTCATTATATAACTCTATGTAAACAAATATGGCCGCTGGCAGCCATGTTTAACGTCGAATCAAAACGATTTTCGACAAGGACCAACATCATGTATTTAGAAAAAGTCCCATATCAATATCACTTATAGTTTTCAAGAAGTAGTCGCTACAAACTTGTATTTTGAAAATCTATTTTTAGCCATGGCGGCCATCTTGAATTTCCGGCCGACCTGAAATTTTGCTAGGATCAATTAGACATCAAGAGCAACATTTCTGTGAAGTTTCATGAAAATCAGTCAAGTAGTTTCAGAGGAGTAGTCGCTACAAGTTTTCATTATATAACTCTATGTAAACAAAGATGGCCACTGGCAGCCATGTTTAATGTCTATTCAAAATAATGTTCGACTCGGATAACCATCATGTCATGCTGATCATTTTAGAAAAAGTCCCATATCAATATCACTTATAGTTTTCAGATGTAGTCGCTACAAACTTATTTTTTAAAAATCTATTTTTAACTGTGGCAGCCATCTTGAATTTCTGGCCGATCTGAAATTTTGCTAGGATCAATTAGACATTAAGAGCAACATTCCTGTAAAGTTTCATGAAAATCCGCCGAGTAGTTTCAGAGGAGTAGTCGCTACAAGTTTTTACTATATAACTCTATGTAAACAAAGATGGCCGCTGGCAGCCACGTTTAACGTCGAATCAAAACGATTTTTGATAAGGACCAACATCATGTCATGCTGATCATTTTAGAAAAAGTCCCATATCAATATCACTTATAGTTTTCAAGAAGTAGTCGCTACAAACTTGTATTTTGAAAATTTATTTTTAGCCGTGGCGGCCATCTTGAATTTCCGGCCGAACTGAAATTTTGCTAGGATCATTTAGACATCAAGAGCAACAATCCTGTGAAGTTTAATGAAAATCCGTCAAGTAGTTTCAGAGGAGTAGTCGCTACAAGTTTTCATTATATAACTCTATGTAAACAAAGATGGCCGCTGGCAGCCATGTTTAACGTCAAATCAAAACGATTTTCGACAAGGACCAAAATCATGTCATGCTGATCATTTTAGAAAAAGTCCCATATCAATATCACTTATAGTTTTCAAGAAGTAGTCGCTACAAACTTGAATTTAAAAAATCTATTTTTAGCTTTGGCGGCCATCTTGGATTTCACATCAACATGAATTTTTGCTAGGATCAACTAGACTTCATGGGCAACATTTCTGTAAAGTTTTATGAATATCCATCCAGTAGTTTCAGAGGAGTAGTCGCTACAAATAAAAGTTAACGGACGGACGGACAGACAGACAGACAGACAGACAGACAGACAGACAGACAGACAGACGGACGGACGACGGACAGTAGAGCTAAAAACTGCAGATTTACGTCCCTTTAACACATGAAAGATCATAATTATAGTGACAGCGATTGAATGAAGGATGAAGTTTGTAGTGCTGCGCAGTATAATCGGTTTATCGGTGTATTGTGATACGGACCTCAAAATAATACCTACCGTGATTTTTTTTTAGCATACCAGTGCATACCGGTTTTCTCTACACATGTGTTTTGATTATGAAATGTAAATCGTAATCTGCGACTAAGATCTATTTTTAACTTTGTATGGTTCCCATGTTTGTAATACAATCGTAAATACACATATTGGGAAGTGGGTACCATCATAGTTAAAAATAGACACACTTCCAATAATATCTATTGTTGGCTTATTGTAATATGCGTCTATGTAGTTCTCGTTACCATGCACTCAGATGAGCATGACCGACTCCAAGTGATTGAGAAATGTTAAAAACACAAAACAGCAAAATCATGTGTTTGGGATCACTTTGGGCTTAAAAAGTTTAAAAAGGGTGCTACAATAGTAGTCTAGTCTAGATCTAGGCAATGTTGCATTTTGTAAAATATGCAAGGTTACGGTCAAGTGCTCTGGCAGCACAACACATTTGGTAACTCATTTGCGAAGACATTACTCGATGTTGAATACAGAACAGAAAGTAGACATTGTCAACCTCGGATCTGCCATGCACAATGTTTGTCATTCACAAGCATCACGCTATGTTATCTGCATCGATGTACCACAAGAAATCGGTAAAGTCTATTGAAATTATTAAGGCAATTGTGCAATAAAATATACTATGATACGTATCGCGATACAGTCTCTTGTATCGCAATACCTTTTGTGGATGCGATACCCAGCACTAGAAGTTTGCCACCGTCAGTAAGTGAATCCATGCGGCGCCGAGGTCTGCAGCTCTAAAGTACAAGACCTTAGCCACTGAACTAAGGAGTCCTCTTAATAAAGTGACAACACTTAAAACTAGATATATTGACTACAATGGAGTTGGGCGAGACAGCCTGAGGCGCTTGTCTTGTACTTTTTAAGAATAAAGCATTGGCAGCACGCTGCTACATCTAGCAAAATAAAATCAACAAAAGCCTACTTACCATTATCTGCAGCATCGTTGTCTGTGTACAGAGCCTTGTCATACTGGGCACACAACTTCCTAATAAGGTCATCATTGGGCAGGTACATCTCCATATGGTGGCTGTTAATACAAGAGGATCACAACAGTATTTGGCAGTCCCATTCAGGAATAAGCAACAGCGTTTTGTAAATGATCCTTCAGGGCGACTGTAGTTCCATTAAGATTGATGGCACGCTACGGGAAAATTAACTTTTTTTCAATTAAAATAGAAAAACATGAATTTCCTATTTGGATTTTTGACAAGGGACAACAAGAACGCGACAGCCTGCATGTCAAGCCCTATAGTGAAATAGTCCAGATTTGATTTGACCAACACCCATGTCAATCCCATGAGATATTCATTCCTTACATACTTCATATTTAATTTATGTCATTCACACTGGGGATGAATATCGTAGCGGTGACCGGACGTGGCCTATATTTTGTTCAAGTAGGTTACAGCAACCTGAAATTTTGCATATGATGTTAGATGCATATAAAGAACATTGTAGTGAAGTTTGGTGAAAATCCTGAAGGAAAGGAGCAAAAAACGCATGTCAGAGCACAGACCGGATGTGACCTATATATTCATCCAAATTAGGTAACGGTGACCTGAAACCATGCGCATGTAATTAGATGTATATAAGGAACATTCTGATGGAGTTTGGTGAAAATCCTGCAATAAAGGAGCAAGATAAGGAGCAAGAGACCGGACATGACCTATATTTTGTCTGAAGTACACAACTGTCCACCCCGTATCTGTCCGTAGTGAGATACTTGTACATCTACGGTCATCAGAAGGTGTAATGATATAGGAAGTGTTAGTGACAGACTGTACTATTGTATACAGCCTGTGTATCCTCTTCCATTAATTAGATATTACATTAAAATGGAAATGTGTTCAGTCAATTTGGGATACACTTGTCCTCCCCATACCTGTCCGTAGTGAGATACTTGTACATCTACGGTCATCAGAAGGTGTGATGATATAGGAAGTGATAGTGACAGACTGTACTATTGTATACAGTCTGTGTATCTACTCCCATTAAGTATTTCACAAAGAAGACACTTAATCCCACATAAATCAGGATTCCCGCCATCCATGCACCCATAACCAGAGGCTGTAGTTTTAGTGGCTTGTTTGTTTTAGTTTTACAGCATAGAATTTAAAAAAACACTTTATAACTCAATAACCCCTGCTGACATATCAAACTGCAAATGTTAACAGAAATAGCTCATAGAGCAACCCGAAATTTTTCACATGATGTTAGATGCATATAAGGAACATTCTGGTGAAGTTTGGTGAAAACCTGCAAGAAATGAAGAAGATATTATAAACAAATGAAAGTAGGACACATTGACGCATATACACCCGGATGACATTGTGATCGCTAAGTTGAGATACGTAAACAATAATGAATGAATCTAGCTTCCGGACAGGAATATGAGTGCATGTCCCCTGTCCAGAATCCAAACAAGTAACAAGAGGCACAAGAGAGCCTGTATCGTTCTACTGGATGTACACATTTGGTGAAATTAAAATGAAAAAATAAAGCTTCCATGCTCTAAACGAGAAACACTCACCTGATGAGCTTCGCAAAAATGGAAAAAAATTCAAACATGCTTATAATTCATAAAAGAATGAGATCATGCACTCGATGGCGCGCTATTGTAAAATCCCGTGCCCGCGAAAAAGTGCTGGCCTTTATGGTTATAGGGTGGGGATCTTAACGATTTCCAAGTTATGACCCAGGGGCTATGTCCCCACGGGTAGGGACAAACCCAGGGACCGATGCTGGTTGGATGGCTGTACTATCTGTTCATGCTCAATAAGTGTATAAAGTAGTTTCAGAGAAGAAAATCTTTTTAAAGTTTTCCGCTATATAAGTCTATGTAAAGCATGAGACTTCTGAGGTGGGGTCGAATTTCGCCACATGGTCTTGATTTGAACAAACTTGATAGAGGACAATAAGCTTATGGTACATGCAAAATATTAGATCTCAGGCTCATGTAGTTTCGGAGAAGATGATTTTGAATACTCTTTGTAAAACTGTGACCCATAGGGCAGGGCCGATTTGTCCCAACTTCACCCAACTTGGTAGAGGACCATAAGCTTATGCTGCATGCAATATATGATAGCTCTATACTTTGTGGTTTCAGAGAAGAAGAATCTTTAGGTTATTCTCTATGTAAGTCTATGTAAAACATATGACCCCTGGGACAGGGCTACATTTGACCCAATGGTCACTATTTGAACAAACTTGACAGAGGACCATAAACTTTATATGGTAAATGCAAAATATTGAACCTCTGGCTTTTGTAGTTTCAGAGAAGATTGTTTTGAAGATTCTCCTATATAACTCTATGTAAAACTGTGACCCACAGGGCTGGGCCAGATTTGACCCAAGACTCACCATCTGAATAACTTGGTCGAGGACCAGAAACTGATGTAGCATGCAATATATGAAAACTCTATACCTTGTGGTTTTGGAGACAATTTTTTTTAAAGTTTTTTCCTATATAAGTCTATATAAAACGTGCAAAATCTACATATACAAAGTTCAGATTCCCACGGCATGGTCATTTTCGATTTTACAAAGACAAAAAACAAACTTTATAAAGACTAAAAGTTAAGTAGCTTGCAATCAATTCTGAAAAAGTGTTGTCAAAATCTATCTTGACGTTCTGGAGAAGAAGATTTTATAAGGCTTTGGCAATTTTTAGCAATGGTGGCCATCTTAAATGTCAGATCGACAAAAATCTTAGGTAAGGTCTCAACCCACTCAAGAATGAATGAATGGTGTTTTACGGCATGTCGACACATAAATAGGTCATATTGTGCGCAAAAACTGATGAAAGATGAAGAAATGAAGTATTAATTAAAAATTAATGTAAATATATAAAGATAAAAAAATATTAAAAAATAAGGGATGATATGGTAGTAATGTAAACTATATATGTAAATCAACAAATGCCCGTCAACGGGTATAAAATAAGTAAATATATATAATTGAATTGAATTGGATTTTATAGTCGCACCAACAGCTAAGGTCATATGGCGACTTTCCAGCTTCCATTGGTGGAGGAAGACCCCAGATGCCCCTCCGGGCAATTTTCATGCACGAGTGGGCACCTGGGTAGAACCGCCGACGTTCCGTAAGCTAGCTGGATAGCTTCCTCACATAAAGATTCCTAGGCCCCTGAGGGATCGAACCTACAGCGGTGAGGGGCAAGTGATTGCAAGTCAGAGACGTTAACCACTCGGCCACGGACGCCCCAAATATATATAAGAATGAATGAAAGCAGATCACATAAATAGGTCATATTGTGCGCAAAAATTGATGAATGATGAAGAAATGATGGATTAATTAAAAATTAATGTAAATATATAAAGATAAAACTATTTACAAGTAAGGGATGATATGGTAGTAATATAAACTATATACGTAAATCAACAAATGCCCGGTAAATCAACAAATGCCCGAAAACGGGTATATAAAGAAGTAAATATATACAAGAACATATTATAATGATTTTTATAGTCTCACTTAAGAGCATCCACGGGAAATTTGGCTGAGCAGTTTCTCTACGGATGACAACGCCCATTCCCAGGCTGCCAGACGAAATATGGTCTTTGGCCAGTAGAGCTTAAATGAACACATAATGGGAATACCTTATGAAGCAGGTACAAGCATCCTGGATGAGCAGTTTTGCAATAATTACCTTCCAAAGATAGATGTCAGTGGTATATAGGCGGCCAATGCCAGCTCTGGACTAAATGTCTGCCTCAAATCTGATTGTACATTCTCTTCTGATGCAGATCTTCCATCAACCATATCATCTGAAACAAACATCAAAACTGCAGGCATATTAATGTAGTATATGGGAGGTTTCTGCAAGGCCAAATTTCTGCTGGTGCATAATGGAATCTCAGAATTTAAACATTCAATTTTTACCACAATTCTTTTTCATAACACAATAATAATGGAGGGTGTCCAAACATAATACAGGTATTGTCTCCATTGGATGTGGTAATTATCCATCCACACTTTAAAAGTATGCTAAAACTCAGATTGAGGACATTACAGGATTTTGGATCGGTGTGAGAGGGGCAACATCTTCTATGAGATCAAAGGGAGGCACTCACCAGACAACTACTAAGGATTTGTTTGTTCATTTGCACATTTTCGGATGAGTAGGCGGGTCGATAAGGTCATAATACACAAAAGAAAACTTTAACGAGACTGAAGATTGAATAGTTAATCATATAAATGTTTTAAGTTTGTTCGAAGTACATTTCTGAATATCACTTAATACATTGTTTTCTACTTTAACATTTTTGTACAGAAACTATTACCGATTTAATGAAATCAATTTATTTGAGAAATTAATTCGGACTACATAAATCGTCACAGATATATCTAATCCAATAATGTACCTCTATCATCCACCTTTTGGCTTTCAGAGAGACTATAGTTAGACTTGATGGTTCTCCACCTGCGTATCTGTTCTGGTGGACTGGTAGAGGGTAAACTGACTGTGACCGGGGAGCCAATCATCACCTGATGTGTAGTACTGTCCATCTGTATGTTCAGATATGAATCATCCACTGAGCTGTAGTCTGCAGAAATGATCAAAATGCAAGAAGTTAAATATAAGTGTATGAGTCCAAAAGAAACTAGAACTATCACTGATAATCACGCTTAAATTCTAAGTCTAACAAAAGGCCTTAATTCTTTAATAAATTAGGCAATTAACAATGGGTGATGTAGAGGGACATAAGGTCATCAGTTGTTATGAGTATATGAAGTTTGGCAACAACTCATTCAAAACAGCTTCAGAAATGCTAGTGATAAAAATGTGTAAAGGAACACGGTGGGACAAACGTGACGGGACAAAAATGTGTTATGCGAGACGCAACGGGATGTTATGGACAACGTGATTCCTATACAGCCCCCACTTCTTTGTGAAAGCAGGGGTATATACAGGATAAGCAGATCAGTATATGTAAGTTTTGATATGCAACCAGTACAAAACATAGAGGATATTAAAGTAGTATCACTGTTGCTTGTTTTGAGTTCTAATTTAAACAGACAAGGCAATATTTAGAAGCACCGACTGACCTTTATGGCTTATTGATATTCCCTTGTCCCTCAGATCTAGAGAGCTACCGGTCCCAGTGAGTTGATCGAACATGCCACCTGAGTACACATGGGCGAATGGTTTAAAAAATGCTTGAAGGACATTGGTCATGAGACGGCGTGTCATCTCAAAGCCGAGTCTAAGGCCAATGATGTAGAGGACATCGACGGTCTTGTAGAGGATGAGGCTACGTACGGTGGGGCCACTCGGGAAGGAGGTTGTCAAGGATGACACCAGCCTCAACATGGGCTTCAGCGCATCAGTTACAATGGACTCCTGATGGATGGAAAGAATTTTAAGACATGAACAACTTTTCATCGGTGAAATACATCATACAGCTGTTTAAAGGGATTGGAGACAATCTGAAAGAATTATGGGTGTCCATCCAATACAAAACCTGGTGGCTCTCTGGAGCACAACTTTCCCAGCCTTGTTTCAGAATGTATGACACATGACTAATGTCATAAAGTGTAGATATGAAAAGTTTTGTGAATATAATGAATATTTATATAAAAACATGATTGCTGAACTGAAACTATGACCTTGACCTTTATAATTATATTGGTGTGGTGATGTGCTATTGTTATAATATGTATATATCACAAGTTTTATGAAGAAATTTAAATATTTCAGGGAATGTTAAGTTTTCATGAACTGACCTTGTCTGAAAGCTTGACCCTTATACATTGGTGGGGTTATGGGACTATTGTCATTATGTGTATATATCAATGAAGAAATATAAGGCAAAAACTTAACCAATGTTGTTTCGTGACCAAAACCCCGCATAGTATGCGTTAGTTTCATTAATGATGTGCATTTGCATAAAAATTAAGCCGCATGTTACCTTTGGCTTAATAATTGTCTATAAAATGTTTCGTCTGGAAAAGTCGATAGCTCGGCCGGTTTTTGATGTTAAATCATAAATATTAATTTAAATGAAGATTATATTGTTAAAAGCTGTACATACATTTCAAATGAAGTGAACTTTACAAGAAATTGAAGAGCTTTAATGTACATTATGAATTTAATATTAATAGCTGAGTCTAGTTTTCCATACCTAACTATTTCATAAACAATAATTAAATCATATGGCTCATAGGGACTAGTTGGTGTGTTCTTGGGCAAGACACTTTCTCTTAGCCTTGTCCGTCGGATGGGGACGTAAACCGGGCGGTCCCGTGTATCAGTCTATCCTCCGAGCATGTTAAAGAACCATAGGAATCTATTCGATAATAAGAGTAGGGCAGGTTCCCGGATTCCTATGTATCCTTCCCCTCTCTCCGGGGCGGCTCTAAATAACCTATTCTGTGTTGATGAGCCGTTTAACAACATTCAATTCAATTCAATTCATAGGGACTATTTAAGTGCATATTTATGCACATTTAATATGAAACTGAAACATATCATGGTGGCCTGATTCGTATTTGAATTGACACCTACAATCCTTTCAGATCACCTCGTCCCTTTAATCCAGAATTTGACCAAAATCTGTGACCTTGACTTTCACATATTTGGTAAGGTCACATGACTATTGTCATGAAGTGTACATACAGAAGAAAGTTTGATGAATATAAAGAAACGAAGAAATTATACCCAATGTTAACTTTTTGTGATGCCGGACACCAAATGCAAAGTGATATCTACAGATCCCTTTATGCATTACCCTAGTGTGAGTGTCTAGTAGTATAATAATGCCATCTGGGATCCAATGTTCCAATCATTATAAATCACACACAAACCAATAAATTTACAAAAACTGAAAGCAGAATAAGTGATGGACAGTTTTTATTCTAACTTGCCCGCTTTCAGTTCAGAGTTGGCATTGAAGCAGTGTATTAGGCAGAAATTCAAGAACTGGGTGTTCAAATATGCAAACAGGGTGTGCAAAATAAGTTGCTAACACGCGTTACGCGCCAATTCGCGACACGTGAGTGTCTCTAGGGTAATTTATTTTTACATATAAAGATGAAAAATTACATTTTAGGTCATATTTCTTCTATAAATGTATACAAAACATAACAATATTGAGAAAGTAAGAGTTTGGAAGTTTTTTTGTTTTTTTTTTACCCCACCCACTCCCTCAAATATTGGCCGCGATTTTTCAAAAACGGCCGTGCAAAAGACTGCTGCACGGTTGGCTGGCTAATACACTGCATTGAAGCAGATATATCTGACCACTTAAGACAACATGGAAACAAGGTAATATCTGGTATACCTGCAGCATTTCTAGAAATGTTTTATCTGCCAGCAGAGGGACCATGTGTCTCAGCAGGACCACAGCAGCCACGAGGCCTGCCTCCGCACGCACTGTCAATCTCCGCTTGGCAACATGGATCTGTAAAACACATTAAAAGAATATGTGATTTGTGATAATTGCTTTACACAAGATCTGACAATAGTACATATATGATCTGGTTTGATAGTACAGACATGATCTGGTTCATAGTAGACATGATCTGGTTTCATAGAAGACATGATCTGGTTTCATACAAGATCTGACAATAACAGAGATGAGATCTGGTTTCACATAAGATCTGACAACAGTACAGATATAATTTGGGGTTACAATCATTTCACACAGGTTTTTTTTTTTACTATATTACTGACGCCGGATACCGGCGTCTTCCCCTATCTGGGGAACCTCCATTTTTCCCCTATTTAAGGTTAAAAGTTCCCCTTTAATTTAAAAACTAATAAATCATGGACGAAAACAAGAGGTCAATGACCTTGAAGCTCTACTGATTGATTTAGATTTCAGGAAGTAGTCGCTACAAACTTGTTTTTTGAAAATTTATTTTTAGCCGTGCCGGCCATCTTGAATTTCCGGCCGACCTGAAATTTTGCTAGGATCAATAAGACATCAAGAGCAACATTCCTGTGAAGTTTCATGAAAATCCGTCTAGTAGTTTCAGAGAAGTAGTCGCTACAAGTTTTCATTATATAACTCTATGTAAACAAAGATGGCCGCTGACAGCCATGTTTAACATCGAATCAAAACGATTTTTGACAAGGAACAACATCATGTCATGCTGATCATTTTAGAAAAAGTCCCATATCAATATCGCTTATAGTTTTCAAGAAGTAGTCGCTACAAACTTGTATCTTGAAAATCTATTTATAGCCATGGCTGCCATCTTGAATTTCCGGCCGACCTAAAAAAAATCTGGGATCAATTAGACATCAAGAGCAACATTCCTGTGAAGTTTCATAAAAAATCGTCAAGTAGTTTCAGAGGAGTAGTCGCTACAAGTTTTTACTATATAAATCTATGTAAACAAAGATGTCCGCTAGCGGTCATGTTTAAAGTCGCATTGAAATAAATTTCGACAAGAATCAACATCATGTCATGCTGATCATTTTAGAAAACGTCCCATATCAATATCACTTACAGATTTCAAGAAGTAGTCGTTACAAATTTATTTATTTCAAATCTATTTTTAGCTGTGGCAGCCATCTTGAATTTCCGGCCAGCCTGAAATTTTTCTAGGATCAACTAGACATCAAGAGCAACATTCCTGTGAAGTTTCATGAACATCCGACAAGTAGTTTCAGAGGAGTAGTCGCTACAAGTTTTACTATATAACTCTATGTAAACAAAGATGGCCACTGGCAGCCATGTTTAACATTGAATCAAAATAATGTTTGACTAGGATCAACACCATGTCATGCTGATCATTTTAGAAAAAGTCCCATATCAATATCACTTATAGTTTTCAAGAAGTAGTCGCTACAAACTTGTATTTTAAAAATCTATTTTTAGCTTTGGTGGCCATCTTGGATTTCACATCAACATGAATTTTTGCTAGGATCAACTAGACTTCATGGGCAACATTTCTGTAAAGTTTCATGAATATCCATCAAGTAGTTTCAGAGGAGTAGTCGCTACAAGTTTTTACTATATAACTCTATGTAAACAAAGATGGCCACTGGCAGCCATGTTTAACGTCGAATCAAAACAATTTTTGACAAGGATTAACATCATGTCATGCTGATCATTTTAGAAAACGTCCCATATCAATATCACTTACAGTTTTCAAGAAGTAGTCGTTACAAATTTATTTATTTTATATCTATTTTTAGCTGTGGCGGCCATCTTGAATTTCCAGCCAGCCTGAAATTTTTCTAGGATCAACTAGACATCAAGAGCAACATTCCTGTGAAGTTTCATGAACATTCCCTCAAGTAGTTCCAGAGAAGTAGTCGCTACAAGTGTTTACTATATAACTCTATGTAAACAAAGATGGCCACTGGCAGCCATGTTTAACATCGAATCAAAATAATGTTTGACTAGGATCAACACCATGTCATGCTGATCATTTTAGAAAAAATCCCATATCAATATCACTTATAGTTTTCAAGATGTAGTCGCTACAAACTTATTTTTTAAAAATCTATTTTTAGCTGTGGCGGCCATCTTGAATTTCTGGCCGACCTGAAATTTAGCTAGGATCAATAAGACATCAAGAGCAACATTCCTGTAAAGTTTCATGAAAATCCGCCAAGTAGTTTCAGAGAAGTAGTCGCTACAAGTTTTTACTATATAACTCTATGTAAACAAAGATGGCCACTGGCAGCCATGTTTAACGTCGAATCAAAATAATTTTCCACAAGGATCAACATCATGTCATGCTGATCATTTTAGAAAAAGTCCCATATCAGTATCACTTATAGTTTTCAAGAAGTAGTCGCTACAAACTTATTTTTTAAAAATCTATTTTTAGCTGTGACGGCCATCTTGAATTTCCGGCGGACCTGACATTTTTCTAGGATCAATAAGACATCAAGAGCAACATTCCTGTAAAGTTTCATGACAATCCGCCAAGTAGTTTCAGAGCAGTAGTTGCTACAAGTTTTTACTATATAACTCTATGTAAACAAAGATGGCCGCTGGCAGCCATGTTTAACGTTGAATCAAAACGATTTTTGACAAGGATCAACACCATGTCATGCTGATCATTTTAGAAAAAGTCCCATATCAATATCACTTATAGTTTTCAAGAAGTAGTTGCTACAAACTTGTATTTTAAAACTCTATTTTTAGCTTTGGCGGCCATCTTGGATATCACATCAACATGAATTTTTGCTAGGATCAACTAGACTTGATGGGCAACATTTCTGTAAAGTTTCATGAATATCCATCTAGTAGTTTCAGAGGAGTTGTCGCTACAAATAAAAGTTTACGGACAGACGGACGGACGACGGACGCCGCACCACGGCATAAGCTCTGCTGATCTCTGATCTGTCGAGCTAAAAATGACCTGGCTAATTGATGTGCCTCCAAGCTATAAACAGGACTCCGATAGCGGAAGATGTCTGAATTAACGGAGAAACGGTAAAATGCAAGTCTCAGGGAAAACTGAATGAAGTAAACGAAGACGACGATAAACAGCAAAGAAGCATATTATTAGTAAAAGAATATGAATATTTACATTATGCTTGGACGCGAATTTATGATCACGTGATTCACGAACTTAAAGATGAATGGCCACCCTTTTTTGTAGTAGTATCAATTAACAAATTTAACTCTTAAACATCATATAAACATGTCTTGATAGACCCTGAGAGAAACACATATTTAAATCCGCTACTATGTTGTATGTATGTAAAAATAAGTATTCTTTGTATGACGTAGATAATACTTTTCCCACTGCGTGACTGCACGGGGAAATGAGGTAAATCTGAATTGTATAGCTGCACAACTGTTGCCAGATAACTGACAAATACATTTACCTGTGGATTAATTTACCTGTTCAAAGTTTTCTACATCATCAAATAAAATCTTATTCTTCGATTTAAATAGACATAAACATGTTCATGAAACAAACCATGGCCGGAGAACTTTAAAGTCACGCGAAAGTGATGATTTACCACTAGTGGCCAAAGTTGACACGGCGTAAGGGATGGGTTCTTCATGAGAGAAGTACATACTCAAATGGTTAACAAACATGTAGGGACTTCACAAGCGGCTTGAGACAGGATTACAGGATGTTCATTGGGTCACTGGACACTGTGGTCCAATAGCCAATTTTACAATGGGTAAAAAAGCAACACCATTTCTTTGAAAATAAAAGATCGCCAGTTCTTGTAGACAACTGACATGTCCCCAGTACTTAGATACCTCTGCCATATTGTTGATGTCAGAGTATATTGACAATAGTTTATATAACATAGTTGCACGTGCTTTATACACGTGCTGTTGTTTGTCGGAGGTATCGTTCTGGTTTGATTGGTTGAAATGGATAAATGATTGACAACTGGCGACATGTTCTTTGAAATAATCGATATTAAGATAAAATAATCGCAAATGTCAGTAATGTCTACTGACAGAGTGAGCACTGGACGTCTTATTTAAGGGGTGAAATGCAAGATCATATTATATGCCAAAGGTATATCTACTATGTATTTACTAAACAATGAGACTGTGTAGAGGTTATATCTACTATGTATTCACTAAACAGTGAGATTGTGTACAGGTAATACACTATGCACTTACCAGATCTACAATACAGGGTATATACTGCAGTAGGATGACTTGCTCCCCATACACGGTGGAAACATAACTTAAACACTCCAACACCTTATTGGCATTTCTATCCCCTTGAACCAGACGGGTCGTCTTGGGCAGACCTTCATCTATAAGAAAATATAAAGTTAAATCTATTAACTCTCAACTGCTACATAAATATATAATGGACTGTTCTTTCTTTGAATTAAGACCATTCCATTTATGTGACAAAGGAGTGTTCTGGGGGAAATTACTGATCAGCAGCCAGACATTGTAAACCCTGATCAGCCTGCGAGTTACTCGTACTCGCAGGCTGATATGGGTTTACAAATAAGCTGATCTGGGTTTACAATGGACGCAAAGGCCATTATAGTCATGTTAAGTGGGTTAAGGGTTAAATGTAAACATATTTTAAGCACAAACATTAGTCCAGACTCCACTCATGATTGATGAAAACGGAGACGTAATATTACATATATTATTGGTATAAAATGTTTTTTGCACACACAAAATTACATTTTAAACTCTAAATTATACTTCCCCTTGGAGATCAGGGTTCCGTAAATACGGTTGCCCGACGCCCCAGGCAAGTGGATTTTGGGTGCGGGCAAGTGACCTTCGCAAATCTGGTTGCCCGCCACTTGCCCGACGGACATTTCTATTCCAGAACAAATCAAGTGGCAAACTAGCAATATCAGAATTTCATTCTGATAACTGAATACAACTGGCCGCTGTTTTTCGCCGCTAGCGATTGTTAATAAGATCAAACAACTTTCGGTACAATCAACAATCTCGCCCCAGGCAGCTTAATTGGTGGCATTATTTTATAATTAACCCACACGCGCATTTCACACCGTTTGAAAACAACTTATCCTGACAAGACCGTCAGACGTGTGTCCATTGGCCAATGAAATCGCGGCAATTATGTCCGTGACCTTCCAACCATAAACATAGCTACTTTCAGAAATCGTTTTCAAATATAATCTGGACTTTCCACAAATCAAATCAAAAAACTCTTTCTTAATTTGCAAATTTAATGTGTCAAAATAATGACTGACAGACCCTCGTGACGTTGTTTTTGTTTAGATCATTTTGCCGAAGATTTTTTCGTAACGAAAATACATTTCTTTTACTCGAAAAACTCGTTTATCAATGCGCTAATTAAACGTATCTGGAAGTGCATACTACACAATAAGTTGCATAACTTAGCGATATGCGCATGTCATGGGTTTTCGCGATTTCAGAACATTTCTCAAGTTCTAAACTTTCGCTTTTGAAATAAGGTTACTGCTACTACTTCTTAAACAATTCCTAGGGAACCCTAGTAAGTGAACCCCTATTCACGCCTCTTGCTTTCATCCAATTCCCTTTAGTTAAAATACAAACCTGTAGGAACGTTACCATGGTTGCAGAAATTGGGGGCCAAGTAACGTTTTAAATGAATACAATAGCTTCTATTTTTTTCTGTCAACTAGTTAATTGTACACACTGTGACATTATAAGTTCCAGTACACTAGCTGCCAATCTTTTTTTTCGGATGGTCATCAAAAATGATGCGGGGTTGTGTGTGTGGTGTTTCGGGTGGGGTGGGAGGGCGGAATAAAATGAGTTTGTATACTGTCTCATCATTTTATGATTTAAGTAACACAAAGATGTAATAGACACAAAAGAAGAAAATGCAACCATTTGATTTTTTTATATGAATAAATACAATGTATTAACTAATTCATAAAATACACTCTCCCTTTCTTTTCTAAGTATAATGGTCCAAATTATGCGGCGGTCCATCCCGTTTAACAAGAATAATGGTACAGCGCCAATTTTTAGGGCAATTAAGTGTTCTTAAATGTGGGGCAAGTGACATTATGGGCAGGGCAAGTGACTTTTGAAAATCCACTTGCCCTGTTCCAAAATATTTCCAGAACCCTGGAGATACTGTGGATGTTGTTTGCTGTATTGTTGTATTGTTGTTTTTTGAGGGAGGAGGGATAGAATTACATACGCAGCATACACATAATGGAAAACAGATCTGGACTATTATCCCCTCATACTTATGCAGTTGTTGTCTGGATAATATGAAGGGACATTTGTAGTAACAGAAAATATATATATTTCTTTCCTGATATAGTAAAAAGAAATTGTGAATAAGATCAAGATAGCAGAAGCATAGTGCAAATAATAGCATCAGATTATTCATCTTCAATTAACCCTTAACCCCCTATATAAATATAATGGACTATTCTTTCTTTAAATGAAGACCATTCCATTTATGTGACACGGGTGTTTTGACATTCGAGTTACTCACAGGCTGATCTGGGTTTACAATGGACGCAAAGGCTATTATAGTCGTGCTTAGCGGGTTAAGGATTAAACTACAAAAGCATTAATATTCTGAAAGTATTGCTTATATAAAAAGTGCAACAAATTTAAAGCTAACATTTATTCAAAATGAACTTACCTATTTCTGAAACCAGCACCACTTGTTCCTCCCCCAGATAACACAAAGCCAACATTCGAACCAGGTTTTTGGACAAGTATTTTGCTGTTAACAGCGGTCCTAGACGATGAGAGAGCCACTTAACGCTCTCGGCGGAAACATCACAAATATTGATCGTATGACTGTAGTGGATTTGTCTGAACTCATCAGTCTCACTCCTGATCATATAGGAGCTTGATTTACTGTCATCATCATTTATTTGGTCATCTGATGTTTTGCTGTCTTTTGATTGGCCATGTTGAAAATGAAAATCTTGTGATTGGTTGTTTGAGTTTAGTGCTGAAGCTGAATCAGATGGGTGCATATCATCTAAGTGAACAGCAGTATGATTTTGTTTGATCTTTTCTTCGTCTTCTTCTTCTTCAACACTGTCTTCATAATTATTGCTGAGATTTTCGCTAGAGTTTTTCTCCTGTGCTATTTCTATGATATGTGATATACTGTGAATAGAGGCCCTGTCGATGCTCTCCCTGTCCGTCCTGGCAGACTCATCATCCTGGAAGCTGTCACTCTCAGTACTTCTCTGGGATACCTGCATTTAAGCAAAAAACAAAATTCTAAAAATTTAAATACCAATCTCTTATAATTATTTTTTATTATATTAATTTCTTCTTGATTAAAGCTCTAGGGAATTCAACAAACCCAAATAGAGATAAGCTTAACAGAGAAAAGTCTTCGAAATGGATGTCATCCGAGGTAATTTTATTAATTATGCTTATCATGCATAATACGACCTTTATGTTGAATATCTTTCAAGCAGTACCTTATCCGTGCTGTATGAATCCCCATCAAGGTGAACCTGATCTGTGCTGTATGAATCTACCGATGGTGACATGGCGCTGCCGATTGAAAAATGCGGGAAGTCATTATCCAGAATATCGTCATCTGTGACATCAAAGTTGGCAAGGTCATCGTCATCAACACCAACATCATTCTCCCCCTCCTCCTCGGCTTGGTCTGGTCGAATGTCTTCAATGTTAACTAACAAGAAATTAATACAATGTGTAATATCATCGAAAGTATCATCATCTGTTACATAAATGTCATCATCACCATCATGTCACCAGCATCATTCCCCCCTCCTCCTCGGCTTGGTTGCTGGCACCAGACTCGCCCTCCAATTGATCCTCGTTAAAGGGTTTAAAGTGTACACTTTTTGGTTATGTAAACGCTTGAATTATGTTTTAAAGACTCTTAGTCAACCGATCATTGTTGGTGCTCTTTTGGGCAATTAAATATCTTTTCCAACGAATCGAATCGAATGTTGTTTCACGGCTCATCAACACAGTATAGGTTATTTAGAGCCGCCTAAGAGAGAGGGGAAGGATAAATAGGAATCCGGGAACCGTGCCCTACTCTTATTATCAAATTGAGTCCTATGGTTCTTAAACGAATGTCAACGTTTAATGTCTGTATCAATTAAGCGCTTTCCAATGCATTTCACCATAAGTGTCCTGGAGATGGTAATTTTTACTATAAGGTTTCAGAGCTCATAGGATCTACATAGATATATAACCATGCAAACAAACAATTAACTGAAGAGTCGGTAATGTTGGATTCATGGCAGGTTGTTAATTGCAATCAAAAGATATAAAGGTTTCTCCAATATTCCAGTCATAACAGCCAATTAGCCACGGGGTACATATCAACAGCTAATTAGCCACGGGGTACATATATCAACAGCCCAATTAGCCACGGGGTACCGTATGTACCCCGTGGCTAATTGGCTGTCCTAAACAGGATATTTGTTTAGATCAAAGAGGCCATTAATCACAAACACTGGCCGTGACACTAGATATATACACTATAATTGTGTAATATTTTTTAATTTTATTTATATTGTGCATTATTAGTGAAACTAAACGCATTCGAAAGTTGATTACGTTCGTTCGGATTTGTCAAAAAAAAAAAAATTTAAAAAAATAACGCGTAAGTCTGTTAAATGTTTCATTTTTATTTAAAAGATATTATAGTTAAACAAGTTGATTTATTATGCCATTTTAATACGGCAATATTAGGGGCATATAACCAATGCTAAACTGATGTATCTACATTGCTAAAACCCAACTCAACTTACGTGTTTTAATTACACATTTCTTTTGTGACATTATATTTTTTATACAATATTATCTTATTCGGTCTTGCCAGTTACTGTGTCATAAGTTACAATATATGTTCCACCTACACGGTTGCTAGTATTTAAAAAAAGTAATTATTTTATAAGAATAAAAATAAAAAATAAAAAAATCCAATAATTAGACTTAATAATTATTTCTTCCTTTGAGTAAATGATAATCTTCACGTCGAAATGGCTTACTTTCAGCCATGTATGCCCGCAAACGCAATCTAGACCTCCAAATTGTCATCAATCGCTAACCAACATTTGATAATAATAAACTCTGTTTTTAATAAACCTTGAAAGAATATGTGTATGTATAGAAATTAAACGTCAAAATAGCAACGAAGGTGTAACAATTACAGTGCCCCAGATAAGCAGCGTATCTGCGTATTTCACTCAATTAAAATTGCCAAATACCCATTAAATTTCCCTGACATGCGTACCAAGCAATTTCCTTTTCACTCAAACATTTTAATTTTCGAGCGTATCGACAGTCAAAGTGTTCAAATGATTGATGTCCAATATTAACAAAAAGCAGATTTTACTTTCGGTGTTTATATTGACTGGGACGTTACATAATTATCGATAAAGTGGAGCAGTAAAAGAGAACACATATAGTTGAATATGTACGCTATACCAGTCTATACTATTGTGTAGTCGTCTGGGCGCTTTCTTGTTTACTGTCAAAAGCGTTGGCGTTGTGCAGACGATAAAAATGTCGAAACGAGAACGTAAATCGAAAAGCGAGTTACCGTTAAGAAACACTTCTGAAATTAACACATGTGATTAGTGTTTCTATGGATATTAATTGTTAATAATTATTAATCATTGACAAACCAAAGTGCCATGAATAACAAGTCAATAAAGCTCACATAAAGACGGGCAAGTTACCTTGCTTGTTTACATTTGATCCCCAAATCACCCTATTATTTTTGAAAATTTGAAATTCACTCAATTTTAATTTCATGAGGGAAATACCCAATAGGTCCAAAAGTTATCTGGGGCACTGCAATTACAATTAGATTAAAGCTAATCTGATTACCGGTACAATAAACCCATTCCATTCCGCTATATTCAAAACATTGGACTGACAACGTTAACCGCGCACCTGTCACAGTTCTAAGCGAATTTAAAGAGCGCCCAGCGATCATGATGAAATTTCTGATCATGTACAGAGACGCTTATCTTTCTCATTTTAGCCATACGAGATTATGCGAGATTCGATTATGTACCCATTCACTCTCTTATTACTTCACTGATAACCACATCAAATTATAAGAATCTCGGGGTTGCAGATTAAAAATTTAGGTTACTTTCGGTTTTGAATTTGCTTCCGTGTTTCAAACTAAAACGATTAATTATGAATAAAGACAGCAATTTTATAACATTTAAATAAACTTATAACCGTTTCCTACCTTTTTTTTCGAAGACGCTAATGACTTGATGCAGTAAACATGACTTAGACGTTAAGTTATTTAAGACAGTCAGCGTAAAAAGTTGATGTAAATCCGGATAGTCCTTATTTCGGATGCTTAAAAAACAGACGCCACTGCGTTTTCAAGTGGTTTTTTTAAAATGTTATTCACTTAAAAATAACATAATTACTCCTGCTTAACTTCACACATATATAATGAACCGTTTACAAGATAAAAAATATTCTAGAACAGCAAAGGAAACAATGTATCAAGTTGAGTGTATCATCATTTTTCCAAAACAAGAGGCCCAAGAGGGCCTGTGGACGCTCTACTGACTAACATGGCTCTTATAACATCAATGAAGCGAGCGACTGCCATTTACGTTTTTTTTGAAAGTTTCGGGCAAAAAGCAGCTTTTTAACTAAATCAAGGGGCCATAACTAAAGAATCTGGTACAGTTTGGTAAAGATCAGATGAAAAATGAAGGCCCTACTGTATTAACGAGGCAAAATATAGCATTTTGAACTAAATCAAGGGCCATAATTCCGCTGTTACTGGTGCGATATGAATGGTTTTCGAACTTGTCCGAGCTTTCATTGATATTAACAATCTGATAAAGTTTGGTAAAGATCAGATAAACAATGAAGCCCCTATCGTCTTAACGAGGCAAAATATAGCATATTTAACTAAATGAAGGGTCATAACTCGCTGTTACTGGTCCTATCTGGCTGTTTTTCGAACTTGTTCAAGCTTTCAATGACATTAACAATCTGATAAAGTTTGGTAAAGATCGGATGAACAATGAAGCCCCTATCGTCTTAACGCGGCAAATAAAGCATTTTTAACTAAATCAAAGGCCATAACTCCGCTGTTACTGGTCCGATATGATCCGATATGAATATTTTTCGAACGTGTCCCAGCTTTCATTGATATTAACAATCTGATAAAGTTTGGTAAAAATCGGTTGAACAATGAAGCCCCTATCATCTTAACGAGGCAAAATATAGCATTTTTAACTAATCAAGGGCCATAACTCCGCTGTTACTGGTCCGATATGGCTTGTTTTCGAACTTGTTCGAGCTTTCATTGATATTAACAATGTGGTAAAGTTTGATAAAGATAGGATCAAAAATGACGGCCGTATCGTCTTAACGAGGCAAAATATAGCATTTTGAACTAAATCAAGGACCATAACTCCGCTGTTACTGGTCCGATCTGGCTGGTTTTCGAACTTGTCTGAGCTTTCATTGATATTAACAATGTGGTAAAGTTTGGTAAAGATAGGATGAACAAGAGGCCCAAGAGGGCCTGTGGACGCTCTACTGGCTAACATGGCTCTTATAACATCAATGAAGCGATGTGAGTGACTGCCATTTACGTTTTTTTGGAAGTTTCGGGCAAAAAACAGCTTTTGAACTAAATCAGGGCCATAACAAAAGAATCTGTTAAAGTTCGGTAAAGATCAGATCAAAATGAAGGCCCTACCGTATTAACGAGGCAAAATATAGCATTTTTAACTAAATCAAGAGCCATAACTCCTCTGTTACTGGTCCGACTGGTCCAACATAGAGCTAAAAAAAATATTATTAATTAAAAAAAATAAAAAGAAAAAAAATAATTAAAAATTAAAAAAATTAATAATTAAATTAAAAATTTATAAAAAAAAATAATAAAAAAAAAAATATATTAATTTAAAAAATAATTAAAAAAATAAAAGTTTGGTAACGATCGGATGAAAAATAAAGGCCCTCTCGTCTTAACGAGGCAAAATATAGCGTTTTGAACTAAATCAAGGGCCATAACTAAGCTGTTACTGGTCCGATATGTTTGGTTTTCGAACTTGTCCGAGCTTTCATTGATATTAACACTCTAATAAAGTTTGGTAAAGATCGGTATGAACAATGAAGCCCCTATCGTCTTAATGAGGCAAACTATAGCATTTTTAACTAAATCAAGGGCCATAACTCCGCTGTTCCTGGTCCGATATGGCTAGTTTTCGAACTTGCTCGAGCTTTCATTGATATTTTTCAATCTGATAAAGTTTGGTAAAGATCAGATGAACAATGAAGCCCCTATCGTCTTAACGAGGCAAAATATAGTATTTTTAACTAAATCAAGGGCCACAACTCCGCTGTTACTAGTCCGATATGGTTGGTTTTCGAACTTGTTCGAGCTTTCAATGACATTAACAATCTGATAAAGTTTGATAAAGATCGGATGAACAATGAAGCCCCTATCGTCTTAACGAGGCAAAATATAGCATTTTTAACTAAATCAAGGGCCATAACTCCGCCTTTACTAGTCTGATATGGCTGGTTTTCGAACTTGTCCGAGCTTTCATTGATATTAACAATGTGGTAAAGTTTGGTAAAGATAGGATCAAAAATGAAGGCCATATCGTCTTAACGAGGCAAAATATAGCATTTTTAACTAAATCAAGGACCATAACTCCGCTGTTACTGTTCCGATCTGGCTGGTTTTCGAACTTGTCTGAGCTTTCATTGATATTTACAATGTGGTAAACTTTGGTAAAGATAGGATGATAAATGAAGGCCCTATCGTCTTAACGAGGCAAAATATAGCAATATAGCATTTTGAACTAAATCAAGGGCCATAACTCTGCTGTTACTGGTCCGATCTGACTGGTTTTCGAACTTATCCGAGCTTTCATTGATATTAACAACCTGTTAAAGTTTGGTAAAGATCGGATGAAAAATGAAGGACCTATCGTCTTAACGAGACAAAAGTTAACGACGGACGGACGACGGACGGACGACTGACAACTCGGCATCCCATAAGCTCTGCTGGCCTTTGGCCAGTAGAGCTAAAAACAACACAACAAAACAAGAGGTCAATGACCTTGAAGCTCTACTGATAGGTTTTTGATTGCTAGTTCAGCATTCCTGTGAAGTTTCATGAAAACCCGTCAAGTAGCTTCTGAGGAGTAGTCGCTACAAGTTTTCATTATATAACTCTATGTAACAAAGACGGCCGCTGGCGGCAATGTTTAACGTCAAATCAAAATAATGTTTGACAAGGATCAACATCATTTCATACTGATCATTTTAGAAAAAGTCCCATATCAATATCACTTATAGTTTTCAAGAAGTAGTCGCTACAAACTTGTATCTTAAAAATCTATTTTTAGCCATGGCGGCCATCTTGAATCTCTCACCGACCTGAAATTTTGCTAGGATCAATAAGACATCAAGAGCCACATTCACGTGAAGTTTCATCAAAATCCGTCGAGTAGTTACAGAGAAGTAGTCGCTACAAGTTTTTACTAGATAACTCTATGTAAACAAAGATGTCGCTGACAGCCATGTAACATCGAATCAAAACGATTTCGACAAGGATCAACATCATGCCATACTGATCATTTTAGGAAAAGCATATCAATATCACTTATAGTTTCAAGAAGTAATAGCTACAAACTTGTTTTTTTGAAAATCTATTTTTATCCGTGGCGGCCATCTTGAATTTCCGGCCGACCTGAAATTTTGCTAGGATCAATTAGACATTAAGAGCAACATTCCTGTGAAGTTTCATGAAAATCCGTCAAGTAGTTCAGAGGAGTAGTCGCTACAAGTTTTCATTATATAACTCTATGTAAACAAAGATGGCCGCTGGCGGCCATGTTTAGCGTTGCATCAAAATATTTTTCGACAGGATCAACATCATTCCATACTGATAATTTTAGAAAAAGTCCCATATCAATATCACTTATAGTTTTCAAGAAGTACTCGCTACAAACTTGTTTTTTTGAAAATCTATTTTTAGCTGTGGCGGCCATATTGAATTTCCGACCAACCTGAAATGT